>PVHX01026629.1:0-20522 GCA_004024805.1 Geosciurus inauris
ATCTTTTCTCCAATGTATGTTTTTGGCACCTTTGTCTAGTATGAGATAGCTGTATTTATGTGCATTACTCTCTGTGTCTTCTATTCTGTACCATTGGTCTACATGTCTGTTTTGGTGCCAGTACCATGCCGTTTTTGTTACTATTGCTTTGTAGTAAAGTTTAAGGTCTGGTATTGTGATGCCTCCTGCTTCACTCTTGATTTATTTAGAGGGATCTTCTTTGATGTTAAAATTTTACCAAATGTGTAGTGGTTTATTCAGCTCCCTATAGAGGTTAATATTTTTCTTAATTAACTACTATGGAATTGAATGATTGAATTGCAGCCCTTGTTTAAAATTCTTTTAAATAAAAGTGAAAAGACAGGAAAGCTTTAAGGTGGATCTTCCTTCAATTAAGCACAACTTGCCCTCATCTGGTTCCTTTAGTGACATATTATTGTACAGGCTTCCTCCCAGATATGGCCCTGAGGCAGGGCTTCAGTTGCTTGGTTAGTTTTCTATAAAGGACTCTTTTTTGGGGGGGGGGGCTCCCTCTCCTGATGGAGGTCAATTGATCCTGAAAGAGAGAGGAACACTTGTACCCCATTGCCATTCTCCTCTCTCTGGTTTCCATCCTGGTAAGTTAGATTAGATATGATTCTCAGTCCTCTTCAAGGAGTTTTTTCATACCAACTACATGCTGAGCACCAAGGTAGGTACTAGAAATACAGAGATGAATAGATAGAACAGGATTCCTGCCCTCATGGTGATTACGCTATAGTTCGGAGGCTGGACATTAAATAAGAAATTACAGTTTGAATGATATCAAAGTTGCCTGTTATGGGTTGGACCTGGAATGTCCCCCAAGGCCTATGTGTTGAAGGCTTCATTCCTAGCTGGGAGGCGGTGGAAACTGTAGGGAGTGAGGCCTACTTGGAGAAGGTAGGTTACTAAGTGCGTGTCCTTGAAGGGTATATTTTATCCCAAGCCCCTTTCCCCCACATCCTGGCCACAATGAAGTGAACAGCTCTTCACTGCTGTGACCAAAATACTCAATAAGAACAACCCAAAGGGGTTCATGTTTTCAGAAGGTCAGTCCATGGTCAGCTGACTCCATTGTTCTGGGCTTAAGGTGAGGCAGAACATCATGGTGGAAGGGTATGGTAGAAGAAAGCTGCTTAGCTTATGGCAGGTGGGAAGGAGGTAAGTGAGGAGAGAGAGAGAGAAGCAGACTATGGACAAGATATAATTCTCAAGGACATGATCCCAGTGACCTCCATTTTCCAATGATGCCCTACTTGCCTACAGTTAACACCCAGTAGTCTTTTCATGTTAGTAATCCATCAAGTAGATTAATATACTAATGAGGTTACAGCTCTCATAGTAATCATGTCATGTCCAAATATTCCTGTATTAACACATGAGCTTTTTGGGGGATGCTTCATATCTAAACTATAACACATGCCCTTCCACCATGATGTACTGCTTTACCATAGACTTGGAAACAAGGGAGCCAATCAATTGTGGACTGAAACCCCTGAAACATGAGCCAAAATAAATCTTTTTTCATTAAGTTTTTTCTCACATATTTTGCCATAGGGGTGGGAAATTGACTAACATACTACCCTTGCAGAAAACACATCCAGGAGGGAAGGAAGACATCAGTCCAGAGATATTACTTCCTTTTGGCCCAGATCCATAAAAATAAGACTACCATGGCTTTCCATCCCCTGCCTAATATTACTCCCCTATAATTACATTGAAAAAAATGCATTGAGCAACAAATAGGAGTCATTGTGGTGTATATTGGGGGATCAGGGTTTGGGAGAAAGGAGAGGGACCAAAAGATGAGAAAATTTGATTCCTGACCTTAAAGAGCATTGGACCTGGGGGTGGGCAAAGGTCATAGAATAGAATCATAAAAGAAGAATGCACAATGTCCTCTGAGAATGGTGATGTGACAAATCAATGACTTTGAACTTGGGTACAATTTACAGGGCCATTGTGAAAAGCTCAAGGAAAGAAGAGATATTCATGGTAATCTTTATGGTATGGGCAGAGTTTTAATAAGGAAATAGGAGGAAAGGCTTCTGGGTGGAAGATCTGGAATGAGAAAAGACGTAGAAGTGGGACATCCTGTTTTCTTTGGGACCAGTAAGCAGTTCTAATGGCTGAAACTACAGGGAATGGTGGAAAGGAGCTGGAAAGGTAGATGGGAGGTCCACACTATAGAGGCTGTTATGTCAAAAAAGGAGCAAATGTTTAATCTGGTTGGCAAATATTATTGAGGGAGAATTGCAGGATCAGGGTTGTGTCTCTTTGACACAGCTTTTCTGATCATGCCAAGAGACAGAGTTGATGGAAACAGGGAGACAGCAAGGTGAGGAGGAGATTAAAATAAGTTTTACCAAGAGCCTGTGCTTGTGAGAAGAGATTTGGGAGGGACACTGTAGACAAATGGGCTATAGGACTACTCTTCCTTCTCATTTTCTAAAACGATTCAAAGATTTTGGGTCTTGGTAATGGGGAAAAAGATGATGTCTATAGTGGGTAGTTAACATTTTGTTATTTTTTGGACTGTGTGAAAATGAAGAGAAGAAGTTTCCTGCCTTCCTGTGAGGAGCCTGGAAGGGGCCAACTCTCTTATTAGTTCTGGCCCCTAGGGTATAGGCACATAATACAGATTTAGCTAATGCAAATTCCCACTGGGACATTGAAACTAGAGGGGTGCATACGGGGACCCAAGGGCAGCAGTGGGGCTGAGTGTCTGGTGCCAGGGGGCCAATAGAAGCTTCTTCATGGGCTGGGATTGTAGCTCAGCGGTAGAGCGCTTGCCTCGCATGCGTGAGGCCCTGGGTTCGATCCTCAGCACCACATACAAAGCAATAAAATAAAGACATTATGTCCATCTACAGCTAAAAAAAAATATTTAAAAAAAAAGAAGCTTCTTCATGTAACTTCCAAATTTCCATGCCTTTGGTGTGTTCACTTTTTCCTGGACTCTTTTCGTCCCTGCCTATTTCCAGGCCAGTTATTCAGGCTTCCTATTAATCTTCTGAATTATTCTTCTCAATTTTCTTCCAATAAATTCCTTTTATTATTAAGTAGATAGATACCTTTTTTGTAATTTCAAACCCAGAACTGACAGATACACTGTAGTGAATAGATACAGGGGAATTTTGAGGAAGATTTGGTTGGGAGAAGAGAAGGAATTTGATTTTGGGCATGAAGGACTGGCAGGACATCCATTCATGCTTTTGATAAATAGAAATGAATAATGCACATTGGGAAAGAGGTTGAGGTTGAGTAGTCTCTCTTAAAGCTTTAGAGAGTATCAAACTCCAAAAGGAACATGTTATCTCAGCTGTGGAACAAGCAGGTGGGATACTTGACCCACTGATGAAAGTGATAATGAAGTGTACAACTTTATCAGTTGGGAGGACCATAGAAAACCAGGAAGGAAGGAAGGAGGCTAAGAGCACAGAAACTCAAGGCCCAGTTGTGCATAGCAAGTGGGAGGAAGGATGAGAGAGTAGGAGCAGAGCAAGGCAGACACTGTCAGTGGAGAAGCTGAAGAGAGTTTCAAGAAAATAAGACCTGGGCAACAGGGTTCAATGTTGTACCAAAGTGAAAGAGCATAACTAAGGAGAATTTTATGTAAACATTTTCTAAAGTGATGGTGGCAAGATTCAGGTTGTCTGGAATCAAGACATATTTAAGCTAGTAGCTGTTGAAGAATCAGAGGCAGCTGGTTTAGACCATGTTAAAAGAATTTTTGACAAAGGAAATGGAATAAGGAGAGTAGCTTGCATGAGTATCATCACTGAAGGCAAATTCTGTATGGGCATAAGGGAGCCCTGAACATGTCGAGGGTGTAAGGTCAGATAACAATGACCAAAAGGAAGCCAATTAAAACTGCTGAGCAAGGCTTTATTGATATCCGCTTTCAGGCGAGACTCCCCTGACCAACAGAGTGGGTCTGAAAGAACTGTGTGCAGGCTCAGCTAGTTTGAAAGTTTTATGGGCTTGGGGTAGGCAGGGGAGGGCTTGGGATAGGAAAGGGAAGCTTATGGCAGAAAGGGGTCTTGAGACAGGAAAGAGGTTTTTGGTAGTCCCATGTCATCCGGGGGTTGGTTGGGGGATTGGCTGATTGATGGTAGTTAGCCACTGCTTGTCTGCTGGTATCCAATTGATTGTTCTCTCACATATTCCGGCTGCCTGGTGTTTTGTTTTCCTTAGCCGCCTTAAACCAACCTAACAGAGGACAAGAGAGCAGAGGAGGTGAAGAAGGAAAGATTGCAAATGTTAAGCAGCAAGAGGAACTACTGTTGGAACTGCTTTTTGAAGGGAACAGAAATAGAAGATTAAAATATGCAGGTATCCTCCTTGCTTTGGGGTTGAAGGGGCTTTGAGAGAATGGGAAGAGCAGCTGAAAAGGGGAAAGTCTTGATCTAGCTTCATCTCTAGCCCACATGGGAGCTTCCTCTGAGATCTTTTGGGTCCCCAGGTTTCCTCTTTCTCAATCCTATCTTAACCCCATATCTGAAACTTATCAAACTTATCAAACTGTTCCTTCACTCAGGAAAGTGACCCAGGGAAAGACCCTTTAGTTCTTTTTAACTCAACTCCTCCTTATTGTTTTAGAAACAGCTTCTGAAAAGCCTTCAGTTCCTTAATCCTGGCTTCTGCTCCCTGACTCCAATCCTTATTCAGAGGATTTGGCTGTTAGGTTCTTATTTCCAAGCCACAGTGCCTTATTAGCACATCTAATACTCAGCAAGTTGCAAAACCTAGCATATTGTAGTTTTTGATTTTTATTTATTTTTAATTAACCATTTTAATATCTATAATTCAGTGGCATTTAGTACATTCACATTTTGGTGCAATCACCACCTCTATCTAGCTCCCAAACATTTTCAACCTCAAAAGAAAATCCCATTGCCATTAAGCAATCACTGCCCATCACCACATTTTATTTTATTTTTTTAGTTCTCAATTGTCTTTATTTATTTTTATGTGGTGCTGAGAATCGAACCCAGTGCCTCACACATGCTAGGCAAGTGCTCTATCACTGAGCCACTTCTCCAGCCCGCCCATCACTACTTTTACTCCTCCTCGCCCCTGGCCCCTGGCCCCTGGCCCCTGGCAGCCACCCACCCATCTGCTTTCTGTCATTATGGCTATGCCTACACTGCATATTTCATGTAAGTGGGATCATACAAAGTGATTTTCTATGTCTAGCTTCTTTTACATATTATGTCTTCAAGGTTCATCTATATTGTAACCTGAATCAATAATTCATTCCTATTTACAGTTGGATAGTACTTCATTGTTGGTATGTACCATATTTTGTTTATCCATTTGTCTGTTGAAGGACATGTGGGCTGTTTTCACCTTTTGGTTATGGTGAGTTGTTTTGATATGAACATTGTGTACAAATATATGTTTGAATACATATTTTAATTCTTTTGAGTATATACCCAGAAGTGGAATTGCTGGATAGTTCTGTGTTTAACTTTTTGAAGAATTGCCAACATGCTTTTAATAGTGGCAATACCATTAGACATTCCCATCAGCAATTTAAAAGGGTCTCAATTTCTCCATTTTCTCATTAACTAATTTTCCATTTAAAAATTTACTTATTTTTTTAATGTAGTTATCCTAAGGGGTATGAAATGTCTCATTTTGATTTGCATTTATGTGATAACTACTGATGCTGAATGTATTTATTATGTTTGCTGACAATTTGTGTATCTTCTTGGAGGAATGTCTATTACCTTTTACTCATCTAAAATTTTTCCCTTTTTTTTTAGCAGTGTTGTCATTGAGTAGAGTTCTTTATATATTCTGAATACATGATTTGCAAATATTTTCTCACATTTTATAGGTTTATTCACTTTTTAAATTTATTTTAATGTACAAAGTCTTTAATTGTGATAGAGTTCAGTTTACCTATTTTTCATTTTGTTTATGATATGTTTAGTATTGTGTTTAAGAATCTATTTCCAAATCTATTGACTTTGCTGGTTTATACCTTCTGAATCAGTCTCACTGTGGGGTGTTGAAAAATCCTGCCACATACACTCTAGCAGCCCAGAGAGCCAGAACTGGTCTCCTCCAAATTTAAATGAATTCAGAGGCTAGGAATGGTGACTCACTATTTCATAGTCTATTAATTAGCCACAAACAGGTTTTTAGGGAAACCACTAATTGTGAACTTTTAGTCTGTGCCTGCTGAATATATAAGTGACAGCCTTGAGACAACATACTTAAGTACACTGGGAGAATACTCTGTTTGCACAGCCATACATTTCCTATATAAAGAAATGTCCTGATATGAACTAGGTACTGTATGTAGACCATGTGTGCCTTACTTCCATTACTGCCAGCTAGCAACCAAAAATAGTGAGGAAGAAAAAGACTTGTGGAAAGAACATTTTAGGAATTCAGGGACCAGGGATTCTAGTTCTATGATTATCATCAAGTAGAGTTGTGGCCATTGTGTTGACCTTCTTATTTATCTCTTCATTTATAATAAAATTATTTTGGCAGGCTTTAAAGCCACACTAGCTGCTTTAAACATCCCAAATGTTTTCAGCTGTCCTTAGATGAAATCTAACTACATCCCACAGAGCTGCCTGCTGAGCTTCCTCACACTCACAGAAATATGCATTAAAATTGAGAATTCAACACTTCTCTCTATTATTATCACTGGCTGTATCAAGAAAAAGATGTTCAATTTAAAGACAAAATACAAAAAACAGAGCACTAGAACAAAGTGAATTGAGATAAAGCCAATTTGGGTGCTGGATTGAGTAGGGAAGTTTTCCTATTTCCCTAAGTGTGACTTCTTTGTTTTAGAACTAGGAAAGCTATGATAATGGCTGTATTGGTTTCAAAATTTGAAACTTTTTGGGAACCAAGGTGACCAAGTAGAATAATCTAGGAGACTGGTTAAGAATATAAATTCCAGAAGTCTTCTCTGTGAAGTTTAGATTGGGTCTTCTCTGTGAACTTTAGATTGGAACCTAGGCATCTATATATTCAAAATATAGCTTTGAGCTAAATTTCAAATGCATAGCCAAGCTTGGGAATCTCTAAATCTTGTATTTTGTGAGATTATCGAAACCTATTTGACTGAATGATATTTATTCACATTGTTTGTGAACTAATTATGTTCTTTGTGTATATCTTTGTCTTGTTTGAGCTTGAAAGATTGAGGGCAGTGGCTATTTCTTTTTATCTTTACAACCTCGGTAACAGTAGGTATTAAAAAAGCTATTATTAAATTAAACCAGAAACATTGTGCACATTTATTCAGCTCATAAGAAGGCATTAGTATGTCAGATTCTATAATAGGGTTTTATTGGGTATGCTCACTTGTTTGTATTTATTTTCATGTAGGACTTCTTGCTTTCTCCTCTTAACACTTTTTGTTTGCTACCCCACATTGTATTTCTTGTATAAAATTGCATGATTATATAAGCACTCAGAAGAAAATCATGTCGATGTGATTGGTTGGTTGGTTATCTCAGCCAAGGAGGATTAGAAAACTCATGTGTCTAGACTCTCAGTCCTAAGCCCTTTTTACTAAACTGACAATTCTGTTTCTCTTCCATCCTGAGAATAAGAGAAAGTTTTCTTTTGTCTCCTTCTCAAAAACAGAGTCCTTTCGCAGCTCCCTCACTTCCTATGGAGATGGTCCATTTGAGCCCTCCAGGTCTTGCATCCAGAATGGCTGCAGTTGCAGAGATAAAGACAATGAAACAAATGCCATCAAGGCTTTCTCTAAGCTCCTAGTAAAGGGATTTACATGCAGCAGCTATGGAACAAACTGAAACAGTAATTGACCCCTGTGACTGCCTCTGATTATTCAAGGTGCAGTAATCTCAAGGGACCTCATTCATCTCTTTGCTGGAGTCTTAGCTGACTGCAGAATAATTACAGGGAATTCAAGTTAAGACTTAGAAAGATTTGTCACTGGCCGATGGGTACCACTGGCTTAATAAAACTCAACACACTTATAATTAGTATAAGCCAGCTACAAGTAACCTCGTGTTAAAATGCAAATTATTAAAACATCTATTACCAAATAAGAAAAGTTTTAAAAATATTAGGGATTCCAAGCACAGGAATGTGTGGTGAACTTGAAAAGCTTGATGCTAATTATGTGCTTCACTGAATTAAAATGAATTGGCGTTATTAATAAAGACTCAAATGATCCACCCTGCCAGCCCAACCTTTTACCACCTTGCATTTCATTAGAAATGAACTTTTCAATTAAGATCTGTCTTCCCACACTCACCAAAATGAGTTTTCCAGACTTACGGTTCAGTTATAGAAGCTAAAGGAACATGGTAGGTGGGCACAGGGGTGGTGGGTCATGTCCAATTTGCCACGACAGCTTGCCAGTCTCTAATACAATATTTCAACTTCTTTCAGAGTGATGTGGTCCCTTGTCTAGGTCCCTGACATTGAATAATTTATTCAATAAAATGGTGCAGTTTAAGGGAAAGTGAATGAAGATGTTTACACTTGGTGACAGCTCTCTAAAATAATATTTGCAGCCAAAAATTGGAATACATCTGTCATTAACTATCTTGTAAGAAGAGAAGAAAATAGATAGGAATCAAAATGTTTGAAGATGTATTATTATCTCAACTTAGATTGTCCTACGAAGAACTTTTCCTTGCAAATGAGAGAACATTCAATTTGAAATTCTCCCTAGAAACTAGATTGATTTGCAAATGTTTGACATATTAATAATTTCATAAGTAAATAGAGAGAGAATTTAAGGCATAATTCAGCATTTCTCAAAAAAAAAAAAAGAAAAAGAATCAGGAGTATATTTCTCCTGATTTGGTGATCTCTTTCACAGTGGTATAATTTTTTTAAAATACTTTTTTTAGTTGTAGATGGACACAATATCTTTATTTATTTTTATGTGGTACTGAGGATCGAACCCAGTGCCTCATGTATGCAAGGCAAGCATCTACCACTGAGCTACAATCCCAGCCTATGGTATAATTATTTTATATACTCTTCTTTACCTTTGATGCCTCTTTTCTTTTTGTTTTTAATGTGTGCCCTTTTTCAATTTTTTTGTTAGTGCATTACAGTTTTGCATAATGGAGTTCATTTGACATGTTCATAAATGCATGTAAACAGTTTCCCCCATTTCAGTCCACAGTGCTTCTACTTTCCCTCCCCTCTGTCCTCCCCCTCTCCCCTTCCTCTGTTCTATTGGTCTTCTATTATTTTTTAAATATTTTAGCTGTAGCTGGACACAATACCTTTATTTTATTTATTTTTATGCAGTGCTGAAGATCAAACCCATTGCCTCACATGCACTGCTGATGCCTCTTTTCTTTAACTTGGATTCACCTATATTGCCAGATTACTCCCAATTGTAAAGAAATGTAACAGCAGAGCTGGTTATTTTAATCTGTTTATACATTTACCTCCTTCTCCCTGGCCAATATCATCTGGAAAAAACTTTTTTTTTTCTTTTTCTGATGGGGTGAATTACTTGCATCTCTTCCCTCTAGATTTGACTATGTGTGCTTTTCATTTCACTAATAATTTTCCCATAAGATCTCTGTTTCTAAGACGTGACAGCTGGTATGGTTTCTGGTAAGTTTCTTGAGTACAGGGGCCTTTTAAAGGCCTTGTTTGCTACTGTCATAAGCACTTCAGCAGTGCCTGGTGCACAGTGATGACATAATGATAGTTCTTGCCTCAGTCTTTGGTCTTCTTACCCACCAGTCCCCTACACTCTGTGTCCTCAGCTCTCGTCTCCCCAACACACCCCATGGTCACCCTCACTTATGGGTTGTGCTCACACTATCCTTACGGAACCTGCTGCCCTCCTCTTCTCTACCTAACCATATCCCACCCATACGACTACATTTGAGTTCCATGCTCTCCATACTGTTTAATGGATGATGCTGGTCCACAAAGTCCTGGTTTTTAATAGTCTGACTGTATCTCACTATCATTTGCTATCACCAAATTCCATGAGAAATGGTTTGCCCTCATGGAGTTTGGACTAGGTGAGCAGCCTAGGTCCTATGCTTGACATTTGCATGTGTTTTGGTTTCTTAAGGACCCTACACTGCACAAGGGTCTGTATAAGATGTCCAATGGATACTTAGACTGATCGATAGTGCTATTTCCTCACTACTGCAGTGAGTGATGGTTATTTAGCTTTAATCCCTACATCTGTTTTGGTCCTATCTTCAGGGAGACAATCAGGTCAAAACATGGCAGACATTCTCCTCTTTCTGTTTTCCAAGCTGCTTCTCATCTTTCTGGATAGCTTAGCAGCCTCTATAGAGAAGCTGTGTTCTTAATGTTTGGCTCTTTTCTGCTGTCCTGTGTTCCAGCCCCAGCCCAGTTACTCCTTTCTGCCTCTGGCTACTTTTGCTTTTGCCTTACTCTTCCCAATCATAATATATCTTCATCTTTTAAAGGTACATTTTTAGTCCTATATGAGAACTGTCACTCTCTATTTAAAAAAACGATTTCATAATTTGTACTTTTCACTGTCAGACTGACCTTCCCTTCACTTAGTTCAAATTACTGAGCTTTTAGTGTATTGAGGTACACTTTTCACCCGTAGATTTCAAAAATACCATTTCTGTCAAATATTATTTAGGAGGGTTAACAGGAGAATATGACTGTATATAGAATGTTGACACCCAAACAGGATCCTTGAAATAGATGACCTTGCATGTGGGCTCTTAGATAATTAGAAAAAGGGAATTGACAAAAACCAACTGCTTCCAAGATAGCACAGGGTCACAATCAAAAGCAGAGCATCAGGAATTGAATAGACAAACTGATCAAAGACAAAGGAATAGAAAAATGGATCAAAGGAATTTGTATCTTTAAAGAAAAATCATGAGGGCACCTGTTATTCATTCAGTGGTAGTTCTGTGGCTGTGTATTGAGCAGCGTCTATGTCATCTGCACTGTTCTAGGCACTTGGTGATATAGAGAAGTGAGAGAGGTCACTGACCTGCTCACAGTCTAGGGACATGGAAGTCAGGGTAGAGGCAACAGTAGAATACATCAAATGTATTATTTCTGGGATTTAAACGTGCTTAGTTTTGGATTCATTGCATTCAAGGTATTTGGGACTGTTCAGGATGGCTTGATTTTCCCATTATACATATTGAAGTTTGTATAAGTCACTTTTTTTAAAAAAATATCTTTTTAGTTGTAGATGGATGCAATATCTTTACTTTATTTACTTTTATGTGGTGCTGAGGATCGAACCCAGTGACTCACGCATGTGAGGCAAGCGCTCTACCACTGAGCTCCAGCTCCAACCCTATAAGTCACTTTTTGTTGCTGTGACCAAAAAAACAACTTAGAGGATGAAAGATTTATTTGGGCTCACAGTTTCAAAGGATCCTGTCCATCGCTGACTAGCTCCCTTGCTTTGGGCTTGTGGTGAAGCACAACATCATGGAGGAAGGACCTGGTGGAGGAAAGCTGCTCAACTCATGGCAGCTGGGAAGCAGGGAGAAGAGGAGTGGGGGAAGGAAGGACCTGAGGGAAAGTGAAATCTTCCAGGGCACACTCCCAGTGACCTACTTCCTCCAACTAGGACCCAACTCCCAGTAGTCCATTTAGCCATTAATGGATTAAGCTACTAGTGAGGTCAGAGCCCTCATGATCTAATCACTTTCCCAAAGTCCCACCTCTGAGTACACGAGACTTTGGGGAACATTGCAGATTGAAACCATAGCAAAGCTGATGTTGCAAGGCCAGCTCCTAGTGATCTTGCAGAAGGGATGAATCCTGGGACTGAATGAGGTCACAGAGCATTTGAATGGTACTGTATTTATTCCACAATATTGTGTAATATCTTCTCTTCAGTACTGCTCATGGGAGAAGAGGGGGGATTCTGTGAACATCTGAGCCCTTGGCTACAACATCCTCCCTGAAGCAGAAATCACAAAGGAGATGTCTCCTTTCTCTATCCAGGTTATGCAGACCATTAAATGTTTCATGACCTAGTTCTTGCCTTTCTCTATCACTTTTTAGACTAACATCTAAAATGGCCTTCAACCTGATAGTCCTGTTCTAATCATCTAAAATGAAAGAAAGGGGAAATGTTTCTATTTCTTAGGAAAAAAAATGCATACCACTCCTAGGGGTAGAGGGGGTAAAGTTCTCAGGAAAAACTGATTTGTTACTTCAGTAAATTTAAAAAAATAACTTTTTTCCTTGTTACTAAAACACAAAGTCATTACAGAAAACTTCAGACAATATGGATAGGTAGATGATAATAAAAATCACCTATGATTCCACCATCCTGACAAAGCAACTGCTAAAGACACTTGGACCTTCCAATCTCTTTTCCCTATGTACATATTGAGACATAGTTCATGGTAGTTGGTTTATATTAAGGATACTATTTCATAATCTGCTCATTCTGCTTGTAGTATGTATTTTTTCCAATTCACATTACTTTTAATATCCAAAACACAAGAATATCTCTCTTCCATTACTCTCATTTTTCTATCTATCTAAGCTATCATTTCATAATTTTAATTTATACAGTGTTTGAAAAGCCCATAGGGGGCTGGGGCTGTAGCTCAGTGGTAGAACACCTGTCTCGCAAGTGTGAGGCACTGGGTTTGATCCTCAGCACCACATAATAAAAATACACAAATAAAGCTATTGTGTCCATCTAAAACTAAAAAATTTTTTAAAAAAGTCCATAGGTATTTGCTTAATTCCAGGAGTTAAGGTCACTTTCCTACCATGGAAAAAAATCAGGAACACCATGCAGGCAGCCGAACAGCCCTATCCTGGCTCTGGTTGCTCTTGCTGCTACATAGTGTTGCTCCAGTGTTGTTACTTGGTGTCATGGTCTTAATATTAGGTGTTCCCCAGAAGCTCATGTGTGAGACAATGCAAGAACATTAAGAGGAGAAGTGATTGGGTTATGAGAGCCTTAACCCAATCAGTGAATTCATTCCCTCATAGGATTAACTGTGGCAACTGTAGGCTGATATGGTATGGCTGGAACAAATAGGTCCCTGGGAGCATGCCTTTGGGGTATAGTATTGGTGAGCTGAACGTAGTCGCTCTGTTTCTTAATCATCAGGTGAGCCATTTTCCTGTACCACACTCTTCTGCCATGCTGTTCTGCCTCACCTCAAGATCAGAGGAATGGAGCCAGCTGTCTATGGACTGAGACCTCTGAAAACCATGAGCTCCCAAATAAACTTTTTCTTCTTTAAAATTGTTCTTGTCAGGTCTTTTGTTCTTAACAGTGAAAAAGCTGACTAAAACATTTGACCACACCAAAAGATTGGCAGTAATGGAATCATATTTCCCTTTAACACCGATGGTCCTGCAGCCTGGGATAGTCATTGACCACTGAAAAAGTGGTTGTTGTTTTTACTCATAATTAAGCACGGAAGGATTAAAATTACTGGGCCCCATTGTGTTGCAAGATTCCCAACTGATTCTCATGAACAAGGACATTACTTGGCTAATATGGTAACTCCTTTGATTTTGTTTGCTGGCCCTTAAATACAAAGAGCCTAAAGTGATCAGACAGCAGCTTATATAGTTCAAAGAGGTCTTTGCTGGTCCTCTGGTTGAAGTATTCCTTCTCTGAGAACCAGACCTCTATCCCTGTATAGCACAAAGCTACGGAGACAGGAAGCACACATTTCTTAAGTGATCCAGTGGGAATGAGGTGACTGAAGTCATTCTTTATTAAAACCCTTTGGTTCAGTATTCTTTAAACTGGGAACACAGTGCCCTGCAAAGTGTTTGATTCAACATCTATGCTGTGTCCTGGAGGATGGCATTTCATTTTCTTAGAGTACTGCTTTTGAGATGACACTTCAATGCATTCAGTGAGCTTATCTAACATTATCAGGGTTGCGGTTCTGGGTATCATGGTATAGGATATAACCAGTAGAATCTATGATTGTGGAAACACTCCTATACCTGGCACAGAAAGAATGTCTCACTATAAAACAACAAGTGTCTGTGCATCATGAGTTGTGTCTTATCACACCAATCAAGATAGAAGGCCAAGTGGGCCTTGAACATTCCCCGACAGTGATAAAGATGTTTAGGTTGTTGCCCAGGAGGAAACTGTTCATGGCTCTAATGGTGAATTTGAATTGTCAACTTGATTGGATGAAGAAATGCCAATGATTAGGAGGCTTCTGGGTGTGTCAATGAGGGTGTGTCTAGTAATAATTGGCATGTGGGATTGCCAACTGAAGTAGAGATCCTCCCTAAGTGTGGGCAGCACTGTCCAATAGGATGGTGGCTTGAATGGAATAAAAGTTGGAAGAACAAGGAACCAGCAGCAGATGCAAGCTCGATTCTTCTTGAATGGGTTCTTGATTGCTGATTCAATCATCTGATGATATTGGACTCTCGCTTCTTTACTCTTCCAAAGCGGACTGCCAGTGATTCTCCAGGGAGTTTCCAGAATTCTTCAGTCTCAGACTAGGGTAGCACCATTGATCCCTCTTGTTCTGGGGCTTCAGCCTCTTGGACTGTGCAGCTACTGGTTCTTCCAGCTCTCCAGCCTGCAGACAGCCATTGTGGACTGTTTAGCTACTAGTCACGTAAGCCAACCTAATAAATCCCCTTTTTATAATCATAATTCCTGTTGATTCTGTTCCTCTAGAGAACCCTAACTAATACAATGATCCTGAACCCAAATTCTTTAAACTTCCATATAAACTTCATACTCTGACCCACACATCATGGACATACTTGAGTATAGTATCCTTTTTCTCTTACCATACATTGTGAGGATGAGCTGCAGCTTTCTATAAGCAAGTTCCCATAATAAATGCTTTGGACTGGTCACCTTGGCATTTAGTGCTTCTTCATTTTGAATCTCAACTGGCTCCATCTCGGGGCCACTCCCTTGGGCTTTTAGGAAAAGGTCATTTCTATAGGCTCAGAAAACTTGGGAACTCAAATCTTCAGTACAGCTTCTTGGAGGTCTCTATTGCATGTCAGGTCCTAGGTTTTCCCAAGTAGGAAACTGACCTTGGCATAAGAGACCTGCTTTGTTGGCTCTTAACCTTTGAAGTTTGGTCATTTGGACCACTAAATTCAAGGCTGAACACTTGTTTTTCTCTGTCCTTGTGCTGTAGGAGATAAGGATTTCATTGTGTTACCAAAGGGCTCCTCTAGCTTTTATAGTTAGTTTCTAATTGCTTGCTAACTTTCTGGAGCATCTGGTTTATTTCTGAGGAGCACCAATATACCTTGGCAATAAGCATCCAATCTTATTTTCCTTGTAGTTAATTTTTTCTTCTGAAGGTTTTAAATGCTTGATGCATTGCTACCAATGAATGGTTAAGAGGCAACTTGTACATGACCTTTCTTTCTGATTAATAAGTATATTATATTAATATTATAATTACTTCTATTGATTGGTCCCATGGTTCATGATTTCTCAAGGGCAAGGTTATGTTACCTTAAGTTTTATGTAAATGTTTTTTGAATAAATATATGAGATATTTTGTGGGCAGGTGGTTCTTTGAGATCTCTCGAATTTTATCAGGGATTACTGTTTTTATTATTTAGGAGTGGGAACAGTTTAAAATCCATTTTAAAAAATACTAACGATAAGAATTCTGCCTTCATTGGTCTCAAATCGAATTAGATGTAGACCCACAATATTATCATTTATTGAGTTCTTCATGATGATAAAAGCTATCTCAACCTAGTTGAAAGTTGAAGTATTCAAGACATGCACTAATACTTTTTAATATAAAGCCTAAAATAGATTTTGAGATACTGATACCTTGTGATTTCTCTGGAGTATGGCTTTTAAATAATAGTAATGATTAATTTTCAAAAAGTACCTAATACATGCCAGCACTTTAGTGTGCTCATGCATTTGATCCTCATAATGACTCCATGAGGAGGTTCCTGCTGACATTTTTACTTTTTATATGAGGAAACAGGCATAGAGAAGTTACAATTTCCCCAAGTTCACAATGCAACTCTTAAATGGACTGTGGCTTCAGAGTTGTACTGTCTATGCTATATTTATAAATTACTCAACATTTAAAAACACATATTTTTAAAAAAATTTACAGTTTACTAAGAAATATTTATTCACTTAGTTTTCAAAAAGTCTATTGTGGGATTTTTTTCTTAATAGCAGATAATCCAGATGGAAAGCAAACCCCCATACACATAGAAGAGAAACCTGTGAATTCTTGTGTTCCATATGGTTAAGGCACTTTTAAATGTTTTTTTTTTTTAATATATATTTTTTTAGTTACAGATGGACACAATGTCTTTATTTTATTGCTTTGTATGTGGTGCTGAGGATCGAACCCAGGGCCTCACGCATGCAAGGCAAGCGCTCTACCACTGAGCCACAATCCCAGCCCCTGGTTAAGGCACTTTTAAAGTATGATTTAAATTGATGCCACATGCCTTGTACCATTAGTTTCTTGACTTAAAGACTGAAAGTGGTGTGCAGCACCCAGGAGGGGCGATGAGTGTATCCCTTTCATTAATGTCAAAACCTGTCCTCAGTGCCTCCAGCCTTCCCTTCCCAGCCAGCCCTTTAACATAACCACGCATATCACTTGATCAGCTGGCTGCTCTGTGTCCTGCTAACTGGCATTTGAGGATGGTAATGAGGACTTCCTGCACCGCCCTTATTCTAACGGGACTGACCCCATTATAACATACCATAAATACAGCCCTGACAGAAGCCTGAAAATTGGTTCTCCTTGATTGTCTTTACATGGTCCTGTAACTCATTGCTTAATTTCTTCCTGATGCTTTTCCATTAAAGTTCTGTAGCCTATAATTTTTGTAAAAAATATATCTAATTTCTGGCATTAAAAAATGTTTTTCAGGTAGCTAGTCACATTTATAGGACATCTGAATCCTAGGACAACATTTATACTTACTGCCTATTTTTTAAAACAACTGTGACAGGCTAGTTTCTTTATTTTTTAAAAAGTTTTTCAATATTAAATATATTGAATACCTATTATATGAGAAATGTATAAATTTTACCCTGTCTGTCTTCCCTTTTTTTCCCCCCAGGTACCATGTCCTCATTCTGTCAGAAACTCTATTTGAAGATTGATCTCCTTTTGATTGTACTGTGGTCACTTTTTGTTTAGATCTCAGAACAACAATAATGCTGAAAACATTTCTAATCTTATTTTTTTTTTTGCAACATGAGCAGAGTCTCAACACATGACCCACCCAGATGCTCCTAGCTCTTATCCACATTTGTGTGTGTCTCTGTGAAGTTTATGCACATCCTAAACATAGATAACTTGCACTGAGTACTGTTGCAGACAATCATGCTCTAGCCACCGATAGTTCCCAGGATGTCCAATTCTATCCTGGGAAACCAAAGTTTCACACTGTCTTAGTGGAGGTAAGCTTCCCAAGGACAAAGTTATTCTATCATTATGTTCCCAAGACCTAGAATATGTCTGGCATATGGTAAGGGGTCAATAATTGTTGAATCGTATGTGGCACATCCATAGAAGCATATTATTTACTTTCTTTATCCTTTTTCATAGGTGTCTTGTTTCTTACCATTGTAGGTTTGCTAGTTGAAATATATTTATTTACCTATACTTTTTCCAATTATAAGAATAACATGATTACTTATAGACATTTTGGAAAATAGAAAAAATTAAAAAGAAATAAAGACAACCACACATTAACACAGTCTGTTTAATTTTCAAATTGCTTCCATTTATGTTAAATTTCTCTGTTAGACTATTGAATTATTTCTCTATGTTTTCTTGAAGCTCATTGAATTTCCTTAAAACAGCTATTTTAGATACTTCATCTGACTTTTCTTCCATGCTGGTTACTAGTTGGTTTGTTTTAGCACCTTATTATGACCGTTAGGTAAAGTTGTATTTTCCTGAAAGCTCTTGATGTTTTATGTGTGTCTTGGAATTGAAAGATTAGGTATTTATTTTAGTCTTCATGGTGTGGCTTTGTTTGCACCTGTCTTTGCCAAAAGTCTGGTTTATTTATTTCCTGGGCCTGTCATCATTTCCATGGCTACAGCACTAGAGGGTGCTCTAAGCCTGAGTTTGCCAGGAGTTTGTTGGTGTGTTGTCACTGTTTCAGCACTAGAGGGCTATCTAAGCCCAGGTCCCAAACCCACAGTTGGGGTATAGTTCAGAACAAACATAGAAAGACCTAAAAAAGGAAATCTGTCCCTTCAGGCTACTCCTTGGGGTCAGGGTAGATCCAGATACCTCATCCACAGCCAGCAGCCTGTGGTTATAAATTTCAGAATTCTGCTGAGTTCTGGGCATAGAGAACCCAATCCCAGGCTTGTATACCTTGGCTACGCCACCAACATGGCAATGCTGTGTCACACTGTGAGCCCATAGCCCTCAAAGACTAGCACAGTACTTGGGTAATACCAAAGCTCAAACTGCTGTGGGATAGCTACTGCTGAGGTAGACTTGTGGCCTAAGATAACTGCAGCCAGCCACAGGTGATGCTGCTGGAATAGAAGTTTGATAGACTGGGGCTGTGTGTCTTCCTCTGGCATTGAAGCTATTTCAGAGACTCCTTCTACAGGCAGGCTTTGGGATGGGGACTGTTAGAATTTTCCCAGTGTTAGGTTTCAAAAGTCCAGTACTAAGTTCAAAGCAATGTCTTGTGCTTATTGTTTTGGTTTGGATGTGATGTGTCTCCCAAAAGCTCATGTGTGAGACAATACAAGAACATTCAGAGGAGAAATGATTGGATCATGAGAGCCTTAACCCAATCAGTGAATTGATTCCCTGATGGGATTAATTGAGTGGTGACTGAAAGGCTGGTAGGGTGTGGCTGGAGGAGGTGGATCATTGGGGGCGTGCCTTTAGGGTATATATTTTGTATCTGGAGAGTGAAGTCTTTCTTTCTGCTCTCTGATTATCATGTGTGCTACTTCCCTATGCCACACTCTTCCATGGTGATGTTCATCCTCATTTTGAGCCCTGAGGAATGGAGCTGGCTGTCTATGGACTGAGAATTCTGAAACTGTGAGCCCTCAAATTTTTCCTCCTCTAAAATTGTACTTGTCAAGTCTTTTAGTCACAGCAGCAAAAAGCTGACTAAAACATTTACTGCCCTGTCCTTCACCCAGAAAGTTGGGTCTTGCACACACTATGCTGTCCAAGGTTTGTGTAGTGTTGGTGAAGACAGTCCCTTGTCCACCAAGGCTGATGCTACACAGGATAGCCCCTGAGTCTCATAGCTGCAAGGATCTGAGCAGTCCTGGGATACACCCAAACCCTTGCCATAGCTTTTAGTGATGCAGGCTAAAATATGAATCTATTACACCAGGGTGCGTTTCTCTGCCTGGTGTTGGGACAGGTCTGGGAGCTCTGTCACTTGCATTGGTCTGGGGATAGCTAGGCTGCCCAAGGTTGGGATGAATGGTGGAGACAGCCCCTTGGCTGCCAAGGCTGACTCTAAGCTGGGTCACAACTGAATCTCACAGCTGCAGGTACAGTCTTTGGGGTGGGAGGTTTCTCAGGCATATTTGAAGGCTGGCTATCCCTGTAGGCTGAAACTTGGGTCTGTCCCTCTGGCTCCCAGGTCTCTGCAGTGCTAGGGCAGATGCCAATGCTCTGTCAGTGTTGACTTGGGTGTCATTACCTTTGTTTCCTGTATCATTGCTGGGTCTTACCACAGTGGGCTTGGCACTGGGCTCCAAGACAAAGTCCTGTGCTAACTTTTGTACCCTACCCATTAGTGGGTGTTTTGTTACCTGCACATGCTACATGAGGTTGAGAGGAAGACAGTAGAGACAATCAACAGTGTGGCTAACACATTTCCAGGGTCATGGGTATTGGTTTGGGGTAGGGATCATTTGGCTCTGGGTTTCACTTAGGCAGTCCTGGTACTTAGTTTTGAGTCTAACTTAATTTCCTCTTCCTCCCCCAAGTTTTTCCATACTGCTTAGAGTTGGGGTAGAAGTACTTCAAGTAACTCCTTGCCCTCCTTTTTTTTTTTTTGGTACCAGGGGTTGAACTCAGGGGTACTCGCCACTGAGCTACATCCTCAGCCCTATTTTGTGTTTTATTTATTTATTTTTTTTTAAATTTTTATTTTTATTTATTTTTCTCAAAAGTTGCATTTTAATACATGTTATCAAACATAACAGAAAAAAAAACAAATTTTCAGAAGCTGTACACACTATTCACTGAAAATATTTGTTGAGGCAAATAGAAAAAAAAATTATTACAATCATAATTTTTCTAATTTTGCACAAAATTATAAGCAGATTACATTCTTCATATTAAACATCTTTATATGCACTTTCAATGAACAGTATATATATATATATATATATTTATATATATTTTTTATCAACCATCTTTACCCATTCCCCTTTCCTGCCCCCCACCTCCCCCATGTCGTGTCCAGTGTTTCTCTATTTCTCTTATGTTTCCCATTCCCACCTCCCTTATTCATCAGCATCCACTAATCAGAGAGACCATTCGGCATTTGGTTTTTTGGGATTGGCTTACTTCACT
>PVHX01026630.1:0-20522 GCA_004024805.1 Geosciurus inauris
CACTGTTCTTTATCACTATTACTGCTGTTATTATTACTTTTACACCACCAGACTCTTTCATGACTCAGGGATAGAGGCAGGATACTAGTTTGAGGCTGGGGCCTAGAGCCCTTAATAAATTAGCCTACTCCACCTCAACCCTGTCTCGGTGTCTACTCCTGACAACTGGGACACAACTCAGGGTCAGCCCTAAGCCCTTTAAGGGCTGAGGCACAGACTCACCTACAGCCCGAAATAGACAGGCGCCGTCCTCCTTCATCTGCTTGATGATGAAGCCTTTCTTGTCCCGTAGGGCCTTTTCAAACCAGTGCTCCTGCTGGAGGGAAGAGGTGGGGGTCAGCAACAGGGAATTCCTGCACCACCTCCCCAGGGCCCTTCCCTCAAGCTCCAGAGGGGCCCAGATGACTGGCAGAGGGACACTGGACAAGGCAAATTCTTGGCCCTTCTTGGACACTCCATATACATGGAGGAAGAGACCCTTTCTTTCAGGGAATCAGTTGCTGGGTGAGAATAAGACTTGCTCCCAGAGAGGTCCCAGGTGCCCTGAGAGCAGAAACCCCATCTGCCTTCTGACCCTTGCTGACCTTGTAGGCAGCCAGAAGCCCAGATCCAGTAAGTGCCTGGGTGGAGAATCTGGCTCAACTTCAAGGACTTTCACCCAGGGGAGATGTTGAAGAGGGAGTGACTGTCAAGAACCTAGATCCTGAGCCCCACATATAGCTGGGTAATTCTAAGGTGTGTAAGGCAGAAAGTGTGCAAAGTGTGACCTCATTTGTGACTGAACACATTTAGAAGATATACATACACACATATGTTTACACACATATATACGTATATACGTATACAGACATATATGCACACAAAACTGGGAAGGCTAGACAACAAAATATTATTCCTAAGTGGTGGTATTGCAGGTGATTTTCCTTCCTTCACCTTCATTCTTTATAAAGCTATACAACCATTTGTCCAAAATTCCAAAACCCAAGAAGGTTTGACCACCAGAAGTCTTAGAGGAAAAAAAATACAACAACAACAAAAAAAACCCCAAAGTCTTTATCAAACTCATTTTGCATCATAACCTGACCAAAACTAACATTCACCCAGGTATCCACTTGGGGGTGAACAGTCCAATATTTCAGTGCAAAAACATTCAGGCATTTCATCATGAGGTTATGCTATAGCAGACTCTGTTGGAGTGTTACATAATACAAAGTATATACATGATGCAACTTTTCTAAATTCTGAAAATTTTTCCAAGTTTCAAAGCACACCTGGCCCTGAAGGTTCAGGTTAAGTGAACCTGTACAAATTTTTTTTTTGGAGGAGATTAAAAAAAATGACTCTGTACCACTTAAAACACATTTCCACCTCAAAACAAAACAAAGCAGAAACAGCAGACCTTTCCCAGGCCCACGGCGCCCTCTGCTGGCCTTCAGAAGCAGGCGCTGGACCCACAAACAGGGCTGCAAATGATAGGATCCCAAGCTTGCCCCTTGGGGACCCTGCCCTAACGAGGACCCAAGCTAATGGTAATCAGACAGAGGATTCCACTTCTTGACAAGGCCATTCATCCCCAGCTTATGCAAGGGGTGGAACCCATTCCCCAGGAAAACCAGGGGAGAAGAATCTCTGACAAAGTAGTAATAAGCACAAGATTTGGGGGTCAAGAGCTCTAGGTTCCAACCCCAGCTTTTCCTCCCTTACCACCCAATTTTCAGGTAGGCTGCCCAAAAATCACCAAGCCTCAGTTTCTTATCAATTAGGAGGTACGTAGTCTTCCTCACAGAGCTATCAAAAAGCTCAGGGGAGCTTTATTACCTAAAGAGGCTTTGTCAATTACATACCATATACTGGTGAGATGGTCACCAACCATAGAAGGGGAAAGACTGGCACAGACTGAGATGATGTACAACTGAGAAGCTCACAGAAAGCCCTAAGTGAGTAGATGGACAGGAGGGGATGAAGAGGAGTGAAGGAATACCTAGCCAGCCTTACAATATGGGCCACACCCCAAAATTGTGTGGCTAGATTTCCAAATAAAAAAGGCACCTGGAAGTCCTTAATGGGCTTCCATGGGCAGCACAAAGACTCCTGTTTATATACAACATTCCAGTGTCCAGGTACCCCTTCTGCCCTGGAGGCTGTAGACTAGCACACTATAGCCATGTACCCCCAATCCATTCTTACCCCACAGGGTCAGCCATCTCCAAGATCCACAGGAGGCTACCACAGTCAGTAGTGTCCAATAGGAAAGCTACAACTATAACTAAAGCCCCAGACCTGACAGAAGCTCACAAACTGGTAGAAGAGGAGCAGGGAAACAGTCAATGACCATACAGTGTGCACAGGGCTGCAAAAGAGGTAAACAATGAGTGTTGTGAAACAGAGGAAGGGACCTGACCCTGCCATTAAGGCTGGAACTTGAACGAAGATTTAAGACACCAAAACCTCCAGAAACACTGGTTAACTGGTTGAAAAATGAAGTCACTTCTACCACAAAGCACCAGGGATGCTAGAGCCCAGCAATGAGTTCAGTAGAGTAAAGGCCTTAATAGGACTAGACAGGTAAGCAGGGAAGGGCCAGAAACAAAGAACTCACATTAGTAGAGTGCCTGCCCCATGTCAGGCGCTAGATGCAAAGGATGACCTCATTTAGCTGTCTGGACCATAGCCCATATGGTAGGAAGCATCATCCTCATTTTACAAAGACAGAAAGGAGCTGGGGTTGGGGCACCAGCAAAGACATACCTGGTGGGTTGAGGCTGTAGCTCAGTGGTAGAGCACTTGCCTAGCATGTGTGAGGCACTGGGTTCGTCCGCAGCACCGTATGAAAATAAAGTATTGTGTCCATCTACAACTAAAAATATCTTTTTAAAAAAGACATTCCTGGGCTGGGATTGTAGCTCAGCGGTAGAGTGCTTGCCTCACATGTGTGAGGCCCTGGGTTCGATCCTCAGCACCACATACAAAGCAATAAAATAAAGACATTGTGTCCATCTACAACTAAAAAAATTTTTTAAAAAAATCTATATTAAAAAAAAAAAAGACAGTCCTGGTAGCCCATCTTGGTAAACTTGTGGTTTGTCTCTAACAGCAAAGGAGGCCTGAGAAGACCTCTTGCACAAGCAGGATCTGGGTCCAAGGCAACCAGACTGATCTAGGACTGGATCCAGAGGCTGAACCACCAGCCACTCACTGTCCCTTTGCTCTTTCCCTTTAGGATGACAATGAAGTTTAGGAAATGCTGGTGTGAGTGGGGGCTGGAAGATAGTCTAGTCTAAGGTAAGTCCAAGCTCTGAACTTTCCAAGTTCACCACTGAGCCTGCGGGAGAGTCCCTCAATAAAAGGCTGAACAAAGATCTTTGACAACAGGGTATCCTAGGAGCCAAGGTTATACTCTGCAATCTACTGGTGTAAAGACCCAAGTGAAGCTGGAGCAGGATATGGAACCCAAATGACAGGTTACAATCTATCTCCACCAATTATTACCCACGTGATGAACTGCTCTAAACCACAGTCTTCCTATCAGTGAAATGGGGTAACAAGCCTAACAATAGGGATACTGGGCAGACCCAAGTATTAGAGAACTTTTGTCAGAAAGAGACCACAAATTCCCTTTCTCTCCTTGATCTGTACTAGGCTGAATAGTGGCCACCCTAAGACAGCAGATGCTAATCCCTGGAACCTGTAAATGTTTACCTTATAATGAACACTATTTGCAGACATGATTAAAGACCTTGAGATGGGGAGGTTACCTTGGGTTATCAGGTGGGACCTAAATGCAATCACAGCGTCCTTATAAGAGAAACAGGGAAATTTGATAGAAGAGGAAACCACACATACATAGAAGGCAATATAAGGATAGACAAATTGGAGTGATACAGCTACAATCCAAGGAATGGTGGCAGATACCAGAAGCTGGAAAAGGACTAGATTCTCCCACTAGAGCCTCTGGAGGAAGCATGGCCATACCAACACATTACTTTTGGCCTGGTGAGACAGATTTTTTTTTACTTCTGGCCACCAGAACTGTGACAGAATACGTATCTGTTGTTTTATAATACCCAGTCCATGATAATTTGCCACAGAAAACTAACACAAGGCCCTTGTAGCACTTAGTGTCTTGAGTTTTAGAGCCTTATGGCTGCAAGACAACATAACAAAGCTCCCATTCTGCATGATCCACTTCCCAAGCACCTGCCCAGGAAAGGGGTTAGAATTAAGGTGACAGGGGCCTGAAATCCTCCCTTCCAGTCTGAGAAACTGCTGACCCAGCCTATGGATGAATGAACTGCCACTGGAGGGGAAAGAGGGCAGAAGAAGATGAGAGCATAAGTGGACAGATGTTTTCCCAGAGCCTATGGCCAAGAGGTGTTTAGTATTCTAGGCTTCACAGCTTTGTCCCAGCAACCCTTGTGCCAAGACCACCCCTCCCCCAAAACACCCAGGAACACTGGCTCAGCTCCACAAGCAAAACAGGCAACCCATCCAACAATGAGAAATACAGACACTGCTCTCTAAGGACCAACACAAGCTCCAAGGGCAGAAGAGAGAGAGAATAGCAGGCCCCATCCTATTGCTGCACTGCTGGGGAGGGATTGTAAACCCGAAGATCCTACTATGGAGAAATAATAAAGGCATGAAGTACTGATACATGCTACACCATGCATGAAGCTTTATCACGTTATGCTAACTAAAAGAAGCCAAGTTACAGAGGGCTACATATTGTATGATTCCAATTGTATCCAAAATAGACAAATTGAGACAAAAAGATTAGTGATTTTCAGTGGGTACAAGGAGATGAGAAGATTGGGGGATGGTGGCTAAGGGGTTTCTTTCTGGAGTGATGAAAATGTTCTAAAATTGACTGTGGTAATGTACACACAATTCTATGGCTATACTAAATGCTACCAAATTGTATAATTTAAATCAGTTAATTATATTGTATGTGGATTACTTCTCAATAAACCTGTTAACCACCACACAAAAAACACCCAAGGGCCTATAGCACTGACCAAGGAGAAGGAAGCTGAACACAAACTGAAATTCCATAACCCTCCCCGCAAAGGTAACACATTCCCAAAAACCAAGGAGTCCCACTTAAAACTTTCATGCAAGGGGGGAGGAGTGGGGAGCAGGGGATTGAAGAATAGAATGCAACTTGCTTCAGAGCAAGTTCAGAGTATGATTTCCCTGCTCACCATTACCTAGTTCATGAACAGAGAAATCAAGGCCCAACAAGAGCAATGCCGCAAAACCACACCAACTCAGTTTAGAAAAAGGACTCAAATCCATGTTGCTTGCGAAGGGAACACTTTCTATGTCCCCACCTGCTAGCTACCCAATTCTAGGAAAGGGCAAGGAATCAGCAGGTTCCCAGATGTATAATAGGGATGGACAAGAAAAACCCAGGTATTCCTGGGGCAAAATTCTCATCCTAAGCAAAAGGAAGAACCAGCCAAGGTCCAAGGTGGGCAAAGTCAGATACTTATTCAAAAACCCTGGGCAGGGCTGTAATTGTAGCTCAGTGGTAGAGCAGTAGCCTAGCACATGTAAGGCATTGGGATCAATCCTCAGCACCACATAAAAATAAATAAATAAAATAAAGGTATTGTGTCCATCTACAACTAAAAAATATATTTAAAAAAAAACCCTGGGCAGGGATGGATTTTTGCAAAAATAGCAGCTGAGAGGGGGAGTAGTTTAACAGCCTTAAAGCAGGTCAAGGTGGGTGTGGTGGTGCCTGCTTGTAA
This sequence comes from Geosciurus inauris, assembly GCA_004024805.1. NCBI lineage: Eukaryota > Metazoa > Chordata > Mammalia > Rodentia > Sciuridae > Geosciurus > Geosciurus inauris. Next base: position 5,754 of record PVHX01026630.1, read on the forward strand.
TCCCAGCAACTCCAGAGGCTGAGGAAGGAGGATCTCAAGTTTGAGGCCAGCCTCAGCAACTCAGTAAGACCCTAGGAAACTTAATGAGACCCTATCTAAAAAAAAAGGCAGGGTTGGGGGCTGGGGATGCACCTCAGTAGTAAAATCCCCTGGGTTCGATAACCAGTATCCAAGAAATAAATAAAAAATTAAAAAACAGGTCAGCAGGAGATACTGGGATTTGAACTCAAGTCTGTCCAGCTTTAAACCCACATTCCTTTCACACATACTCAAGCCTCCAGTAGGCAATCCCACTGTGCTTACTCATTACAGCACAGCTGGCCACAAAATTTGCCACCCATCAAATGGGAGCCTCATGTGGCTCCATTTGTCCTGCCCACCAAGCTTTGGATGACTGGCACGGAAAAGAGAGACAGGAAGGAGAGGCAGGTATCCCAGTTCCTCCTCAAAAGACACTCCCTATTCACTGGCACCTCCAGGTCAAAAGCTCTGAAATGAGGTCCCTAAAATCTCAAGACTATGCAACACCTTGCCAGCACCTTATCTTACCAATAAGGAAACTCAGGCACAAAGAACACAGGCAGAACCTATTCTGGTTCATCCAACAAAACCCAACAGACCAGAGGTGGAACTCAAACACCCTGACTACAGTGCCAGGCTCAACTTTTTCCACCACCTCAGCATGCATGCCTCTTTACAGAAGAGATCCATGGTGTCCCCAAGCTCAGGATGCTTACAAACCATCCTTTTCAGAGGTAAACTCCCAGCAAGGCAGCCGTGGCTGGGAAAGAACCACCTCCCCAGCAAATGGTCCCCGTGGTACCAGAATGAGTCAAGGGAGTAGGGGTACATTCACAGAACTGGGATCACATTTACTGTCTAGACTCCCTCTCAACATTCCCCTCTGCCAAAGGATCCAACTAGCCTCCAGGTTACAAACACCTGTGATAACAGTTTCAGACCAAATTGAGGTGGCAGAATGAATCTACCCTCTTCTCATCCCCAAAAGGACTCAAGTTGGGCCAGGTGAGGCAGGGGGAAGTAAAGCATCTTCTTCCTCCCTTTGTCCCAGTGGGAGGACAGAAAGCCTCTCTGCATCATTGGGAAGAGGAGGTATCAAGAGCCCACAGAGCTTCACTTCCATGTTCTTTTTTTTGGTACTGGGGATTGAACTCAGGAGCACTGGACCACTGAGCCACATCCCCAGCCCTATTTTGTGTTTTATGTAGAGACAGAGTCTCACTGAGTTGCTCAGCGCCTCGCCTTTGCTGAGGCTGGCTTTGAACTTGCAATTCTCCTGTCTCAGCCTCCCTAAGTGGTGGGATTACAGGCTTGAGCCACCACGCCCAGCTCACTTCCATGTTCTTGTGGGGACAAGTGTAAAGGAGGGACCACAAGGGGGTGTAAGGAGGTGGCTTTTTGCATTACCATGGTAGCACAGTACTTTCTTCTTTTCTGTCCCTAGAACCAGGGATGTACAGCTCCCTATTTCTGTGAGGGGGAAAGAGACTTTTCCCCAACTAGGGAGAGAATAAACAACTCCTGATCCTGACCCCATGAGTGCAGATGATTTATCCTGCCAGAAATAATGACGAGTAGGAAGGGAACAAGAACAGGGGGCTCAAGGCCATGTCATGACCCCTGTGAAGTACAGAGAAGAGTTACTTGAGCAAAGGAGAAAGGAATATGGGAGTAGAATTTCCCAGAAGTGAGGATGCCCCATGCCCCTTCCCTGTCTCTGGGAAGAAATGTATTTATAGAAAGAAGTTCAGAGCCAGGCGCAGTGGCTCAAGCCTGTAATTGCAGCACTTAGGGAGGCTGAGACAGGAGAATTGCGAGTTCAAAGCCAGCCTCGGCAACAGCGAGGCGCTAAGCAACTCAGTGAGACCCTGTCTCTACATAAAACACAAAATAGGGCTGGGGAAGTGGCTCAGTGGTCAAGTGCTCCTGAGTTCAATCTCCAGTACCAAAATAAAAGAAAGAAAGAAAGAAAGAAGTTCAGAACTAGACTATTGCCCTGACCATAGAAGTAGAAAGTGAGTTCAGTTGAAATGGGTCAAAATCTCTTTCAATGTCAGATGGGATGTCTTAGACTTTATTATTCCAGAACCTGACAACCTTCCTGAAAATAAGGGGACCTTCTTGGCCTGAAGGAGCTCAGGTTAAGGGGATCTAATGACCTGAAGAGCAACCAGGTCCTTCTGTCCAATCAGGGAAGTCTCCAACCACACTAAAGATGACCTCATGTCCTCTCCGTGATAAGAATCACCTGGTATGGTAGGAGAGCCTCATGACCAAGGGAGGAGGGCCAAGCCTCAGTACCTAAGGCAAAAGATAACTTGTCCCTGAGGGGAATGGTTCAGGCCTCTGGGAAGAAGCTCAGACTCCTCCATGTAATTCCAATCTAACCACCTCCCTGAAGGGAGTAGGAACCAGGCCCCAAATCTCAAGGCAGGAAAACTTAGGTTCTTAAAAGCCCCTATCACTGGAGGATATATATGTTGTCTGAGGCCAGTGAGTCAGTACCATGAGGGAAGATTCAGGTTTTAGATCGTAAGGTGGCAACAGATCTTGGGGAGAGACCAGGACCCTGTTTGTCTGGGACTCTAAATCCATGCCTCAAAGGAAGAGTGTCAGGGCACGGTTCTGGTGGGGAGAGTTGTCCTAGCCATAAGAAGCACCTCGAGTTCCCTCAGGAAGTTCAGACCTTATCTATGGAGATGAAACAATCACTGAATATGTATGGGTCTCCTGTCTCTAAAGGAACTTCAAAAGTGTCCTTGGCAGAGTGGGTAACAGGCCCTTGAAGGTAAGTTTATATCTGCAAGATGGCCTCAGACATCACCTCTGGGACCTTATGCTGCCCATGTCCTCAAGAGTGGTATCAGGCTGGAGTTCTCAAGACAGAGGTCCCTGACAACTTCAGACCCATTACAGAAAAAAAAAGATGGGATGTTAAATCCCTGAGGTATATTTCAGTCCTTATAATTGAGGCAGAAGGGTCTCATGTATTTGTGGGGGCCCTCAAACCCCTGAGAACACTGAGACAACAGATCCTTAGGAAAAGGTTTCATAAAGAACTCATCTTGTAGCCAGATGTGGTACTGCACACCTGTAATCACAGGTACTCAAGAGGCTGTGGCAGGAGGATCACAAGTTTGAGACAAGCCTCAAAAACTTAGTGAGACCTTGTCTCAAAATAAAAAGTCAAATAAGCTGAGTATGTAGCTCAGTGGTAGAGTACCCATGGATTCAACCCCCAGTACTGAAAAGAAAAAAGAAAACAAAAACACAACTCCTCTTTCCTGGAATCTCAGCTGGGAGGTGTCAGGCCTCTGAAGAAGCCTCAGACTCTTTAAAATCCCTCATCAATAAGCAGAAGGATATTCAGCTCCAGTATCCAAAGCTTTGAGTCTCACTCTCTTGAAGGCTCAGGCCCTTGGTGGGAGGCAGGAAAACAAGATCCCATCCCTTAGAAGCACTTAAGGTCCTGGAGAGAGGTCTCAGGCCACGGAGAGGAAACATAGACCCTTGTCATTTTAAAAGGAGATAAACATTACGTACCCAATTAATCTTTGGGTACTGGTTTTGGCCCTTATCCCCAAGGAGAGAAACAATCTTGGATCCCAAGGGGGAGAAAAATCTTATCTCCTTGAGAGAAATATTACATGTCTCTAGGAAAGCTCAGGAAATCCCTCTAAGGTGTGTGTGGGTGTGAAAGAAGCCCTTAATTCTAGAAAAGGGAGTGTAAGGCCTCTGAAGTAGGCTCCAGCGTTCTCAGGGCCCATTGTTAAGTGGTCCTGTCATCTTACAAAGAAGAAAGAATTGTCCTCTATGTATAACGTCACAGAATCTTGGAAGGCTCGCCATTCCTTGGGGATGCCCAGACCTGATTTGAGGTCGGGACCTCATTTGAGTTCCCTGGGAAGGAAATCTTAACTCCATCCCAGAGGAAAAGAGTTCTCAAGCCACTGCACATAGACCTAAATCCCTTGGACAGACCGGAGTCCGAGACCTCCCTCAAAAAGCCCCCATCCTGACTGAGACGCTTAGGGAAGCCCCACCTACTGATCTTACAGATGAGGTCCCAGAAACTGGAATGACACTACCCCCCCTCCCCTTTATCTAGGGCCTCTAACTCCAATGCTTGGGGAAAAGGGAAGAGGTGTTTCGTGCCTTTTCCAACAGAGAAGAACGTCAGACTCCGGAAGAGGGCCTAGGTCCCTTGGTCCCCTTACAGTTTGGGAATCCGATATGACATATCTGCCCACCCTAACCATCCAGTCCTTACCTGCTCTACGGTGGCAGGATCCATGGCTTCGATGCGTGCAGCAGCTGCTTCATATTCATCCTCACTGTTATAGCCTGCGCCGACCTCTTCACGCTCTGGACTGCCCCCGCCAACCGCGCCAACCCCAGGAGCTTGACGCCGCCGCTTGCTGTGCCCAGGCCCAGAGCAGCAGCTGCCCACGCCCACGGCACCGCCCACACCCACCACCACGCCCGCCGCGCCCACCCCTGTCGCTGATGCACCCAGCGCGTCACCAGGACCACTGCCGGGACCACCTGGACCCCCGCAAGGAGGTGGTGAGGCCTGTTGTGGCCGAGGGCCCGCCACTGCGCCGGGCTGCACGGCCAGCGCCCAGCGGTGAAGAGCGCCCGGAGGCCCCGGTAGCGGGCCCTGAGGTGGTGGTGAAGCCCGGGGACGGGCCCCCACGACGCCCGAGTCACGGTCACGATCGCTGCCACCCACGCCGGTGCCGCCACCGCCCACGCCCACACCCCCGCCGCGCCGTGGCGCCGGGGGCAGCGGCCCGGGCGGCGGCGGCTCGTTGGCGGGGTCGGCGTCGGGAGGCGGCGGCTTCTTTTTGGGGAGAATAGTCATGGCGGCACCGCCGAGTACCCCCCAGCAAACCCGGCGCGCGGCACGCCGGGAGAGAACCCGGATGAGGGGGCTCCTGTAGTGCGCGAAGCACGACGGGAACAGCGAGACCCGGATAAAGAGATCGCAGCACCGGTTCGAGAACCCTCCTTGGTGCGTAAGTCACGCCCGGAGAACCCGGATGTGAAGTCCAAGACGAAGGCACGTCGGCGAGTTTGTCGCAGCCCTCACTCCAAGTCCAGCGAGTTTACTGCTGCTCGTTCCGGGCTTCTGCTTCAAAGGAAACAGAACCAAAACAAGCACCTCTTCGCCCCGCCCCCTCGCAGGTTCTTGAACTACCGGGTGGGGCCCCGGGGCGCTGCGCAAGCGCGCCAGAGCGCAGCCCCGCCCCTTACTCGGAACTACGTGGGCAAAATCTCCTCTGCTGCCACAACAATTGCAGACACCAACCAATCGAAGAAGCTGCGTGGGTCCTCGGTGACGCCCGCGGGCCAATCAAAAGCTAGCACTCGCCCTCCCGTGCCCTCCGTCTCAAATTTCAAAGTCAGCACCCTTTTTCCCAGCCTTTCTTCTCGTTGGTCCGGTTCTGCTCTTCACTTCTCTCCGTGAGGCTCTGACGCGCAGGCGTGGGTACTACGAAAGGACAGTTTAGCCTGTCCCGCACACAAGAATGCCTCCTGTCCAGGCTTCCAACTTGAACGCAGTCGGCGGGACTGACTGGAAAATAGCACTCCCAGAACATAGCATTCCCTTCTAACGTCACTTCCAGTCCCTCCCACCTTCATGTCTTCTTCCTCAGAAGAGGCGGGCGTCGCTTCACCCTGGCAACAGGATGAGCCCTGCGGTGATTGGTTAAGAAACGCCGTCACTCTCGCAGACAGGCCAATCCTGGGACAGGCGTGCACGGTGGAGACAGTGGGTGTTTGTGAAACAGACGCCTTTTCTGGCACCTCCGCCCTTTCGCCCTCGTGTTGACCTCTCCGCCCCTATGGTTAGTGCGCAGGCGCGGCACAGCCCTTTCCCCCGCACCTTAAGTTGAGTTCGCTTAGGTCGAGTAAATGTTTATGAAGCCGCTCTGTCATCAGTCAGCGTCTAGCAATGGGGCTGCAAAATCCCTTCTATTGAGCGGCTAGAGCACTACTGGCTAATTCTAGCTCTGCCCTTCCAGTCTAAGTGATATTTGACAACTCATTTAACACCCACTCCATTCTGAATTTCTACTTCTCTGTAAAATGACGTTAATTCCAATTTAAGTATTGGAGACTCATGCTTGTAAATGGTCTGGTGTTGTACCTTACATAAAGTGCTCAATAAGTCTGCATGGTAGTACAGTGCGAGGATCCCAGGCTTTGACGTCAGGAAGACCTTAGTTCCAAGCACAGATTGTCCATTATGAACTGTATGACGCGGTGCAAATTATTGTCTCTTGAGATTGCCCATCTAAAAAATGGGAAAGGTCTGCCCAGACTACCTTAGGAAATAGTTATGGAGTTTAAATGAGCTCATAAACTAAGAAAGGCATCGTGAGAGGTGAGGGCTCCCTACCATTCTTAACCGCAAAGCCACACACCTGATTTAAAGGAAAATCATTGTAAACCTTTTCCGAATACCACTTAACCTTCTTCCTTCAGGTGCTGACCTTAACAGAAGTTCTTCCCAAAGAGGTGGCACTAATAACTGGGCCCTAGTGGTATTTTCTACTCGTGAGACTTAATGGGAAGAAGGGACTCACATTTACTGAGTGTTGTGTTTAGGGCTTTGTCCCAAATGCCTGTGCACATTACATTAAATCTTCTCATAGTCATTTCACTCCAGACCCCAATATTCTACTCTCTAATACCCATCTAAAACTGAATTCATGCCAGGTTCAGTGGCACATGTCTGTAATCCCCAGAGAATCAGGAGGATGAGGTGGAGGATCACAAGTGAGATTTAGTAAGACCCTTAGTAATTGAGACTCCTCTCAAAGAATTTTTAAAAATGGGCTGGGAATGAAGGTCTATGGTAAAGTGTCCCTAGTTTAATCCCCAGTACCACAAACAATAATAATGAAATTAAAAATAAAACTGAACTCATAGCCAGGCATGGTGACACATGCTTGTAATCTCGACTACTCATGAGGCTGAGTTTGAGGACAGCCTGGGCAACTTAGCAAGATCCATCAAAAAAAAAACAAGAAAGAAAGAAAGAGAAACTGAAGCCAGGCATGGTGGTGCATGCCTGTAATCCCAGCAGCTTGGGAGGCTGAGACAGGAGGATCACAGGTTCAAAGTCAACCTCAGCATCTTAGTGAGGCTGTCAGCAACCTAGTGAGACCCTGTCTCAAAATAAAAAATAAAAAGGGATAGGGGGCTGGGGTGGTAGCTCAGTGGTAGAGCACTTGCCTAGCATGTGTGAGGCACTGAGTTCAGTTCTCAGCACCACATATAAATAAATTAATTAAATCAAGGTCCATGAAACAACTAAAAAAATTTTAAAAACAAAACAAAAAATGGGCTGGGGATGTGGCTCAGTGGTTAAGTGCCCTTGGGTTCAATCACTGGTACCAAAATATTTGCAGCTAATTGCCACTTACTATGTGTCTTGCACTGCACACTAAGAGCTTTGATGGTCCTTTTGACAGAAAATATCACCCCTAGCCAGCCACTGCCCAAGCCCAAGAGGTAGGAGTAAACCTTGACGACTCCCTCTTCTCCAGCACTCATATGCTTATTAATCCCAAATCCTACCTTCCAATTTCTGATGCTTCAATTCTGCTCCCATCACTCTTATCCAAGCCACCATTCCCTACTACCACAAAAGCTTCCTCATTGTTCTTTCTCAATTAGAGAATTCTCTGTAATTCACCATCCACAGACACAATGATCCTTCCAAATCACAAACCTCATCATGACTTTCCTTCTTTGACAACTTTCAGGGGTTCCCATCATCCTCTCAAATTTATCTCTTAGCTTCAAAGGCCCTTTGTGATCTGGTTTCTCTTCTCCCTGCTTCCTCCCCTCCCCAGCCAGACAACTATTTTCAGTTCCCTGAAGGCTCCAAGTTCACTCCCTAACCTCTAGGTCATTGCACATGCTGTTCTCTTGGCCTACATGTTCTGCCTTTCATCTTTTGCCTGGCTAACTCCAACTTCTTCCTTGTTTGCTGGCCAGATTATTTTCCCCTGCTGTCTACATGCTTCTATAATACATCCATCTTAGTTCTGTCACACTGTTTTAATTGCCTAATTGTTTGCCTTACATGTTAAACTCTGTACATCAAAGACAATGTCTGTTTTGTCCATCTTTGTACCCTAGGGCTAACGCATGATGGGCAGTTACTCAATATTTGATGAATAAATGATTTGCCTTTATTTCACAGATTAGCAACCTAGCACAAGAGAAGGTAAGTGATTCATCCTGGGATTGGAATATTGACCTGAATATAAGGTCTGTTTTCTTGGTGCTCTGTGGAGTTCAATCACACTACCCTAGTATAGCCAGTAGCCTAGAAGAGTGAGTATAGAAAATGCCCACAAGGAAGGGAAATTTGCCAAGCCAAGAGATGCTTTTATTAGGGTTAAATTTGATGTTGTTTGCTGTCAGGATGTTAAGTCCACTGAAACTTTGTGCTGATATGAATTTTGTTTTCCACCATCTGTAAATGAGGGAGCTGGAGCAGATGATGGCCAAGGGCAATGTCTTAGGGCTCCCTGGCCTGTTACCATGGGTGGCTGTAGATCTGACTCTTCAAACCACCCTCTCTCATTTCTTCTACATCCTCATCTTCCAGACTTTATCACCAGTCATCCACCTCCCACACCTTTACCCACAACAGCCCTTCCACTTTTGTAAGGAAGTAAGATCAGAGTGGTTTCAACCCCCCATTCCAATCCAGCTCCCCAAACCAGAGTTGGGAAGTGCTCAGTCTTCATCTCTCCTCTCAGGTTTTATTGACTGATAGAAACTACATATTTGTCAGCCACCAGCTCCACGGGGACAGTACTAGGGACAGGGAACCTGAGATGATGCCAGATTTTAGCCTGAGAGCAGAGTTCTGGAAGGTGACCCAAGAGGGAAAAGAAAGAAGAATATGTGAAAAGGAGTTACGATGGAGGAGGAGGTGATTAAGAATTTTCTCCTGCCTCCTACGCCTCCCTGAGTTCAGAATAACCCAGGTATTAGCCCCTGATGCTTCTGGACTCCTGCCCAAGAACATGGAATTGGTCCATGATCACCAAATCCAGCCCAGCTCTTGCTGGCTGCCAGGCTCTTATCTTGGCCAGACCAGACTCTAGCTTAACCCAAGAAGGAAGCAAACCAAAAAAGAGAGAAGGAGTAGTAGTTAGAGGTGGCCCATCTGATCAGGGCAGATGTAAATGCTGCAGCAAACTGTTCAGAGGCTTTGCATATTGACATGGCAGCAGCTGCTATTGCTAGAGTTTGCTGTGAACCCAGCAGAGGACAGGGTGGCAGGGACCCATTTCCAGCAGCCAGGGAAGGGTGCGGTGGTGTTTGTGCTATCTGTGTGTTGGGAGAGGCAACCTGACCCCTCAACCAGGGCCAGGGGGTGACAGGTCACTGCTGAGGCCACAGCCAACAAAGCCCATGGTTACATTCCAAGCTTCAGAATTGGGGAATTGTTGGGCCTGCTAGAGAAAAAGGACCTCTCCTAGAGGTCAGAGCAGAAGTGAGAGTTCTATGAACCCCCAAACCTCTACAGACCAGTCAGAGAGAAGACAAAATCTCAACTCTGTCAAGCCAGAGCTCAGATGTTAGACAGGAACTTTACCTACCTCCAAAGACCCATGGGGAGGAGCATGCAGGAGACCAGCTGGAGGAGAGGGGCCAGTCTCAGTGTGTGTTGGGGCAAGGAGGCTGGGGGCCTGTGGAAGCCCAGTGCTTCAGCTCCCACCAAGAAGACTATCTGGGATAGGGCAAGTTTCCCATTCCCAAGCGGGCCATTCCATAAAACTCAATTGCATAGTTCTCAGAAGGGGGCGGAAGGAGTTCCCAGGCCTGTCCCTCTCTGCCTCCCCAATATATGGCTTTGGAAAGGACTCCCCAAGAAAGAAGAGGGCCCTCTGAATGAGCAGGCCCATACTTCACAGGGAAGATATCTTGACAGTCTCAGGGAGGAGGCAGGGGGTATCCACGCTGGAGTTCCTGAGGGTGCTGCTGGCCCTGCCGCCACCACCACCAGGGGAGGAAGGTTGGCTCTCATCTGGTGTATTGGCAGGAGGGGTGGGGATACTGATAATGGCGGCCACAAAGTCCCGGCTGTCACAGTTCAGGTCAAGGCTGTCATGGGGCTTGGCATTGAGGCTTGAGCGGCTGTGGACAGGGATGGGGAAGATGGAAGGCTCTTAAAAAGTCATCTTGATAATTGCCATAGTAACTGTGGCATTTATTGAGCACCCACTGGCTCTGAGGTGATCCCTGCATCCTTAATTATGGTGGTGGAGAGGAAGGGCTCTGGAGTCAGCTCATCCTGGATTCAAGTTCTGATCCCACTTTTACCATACTGAACCTACCTACCTTGAGGGTTTGTGGAGATTCAATGAGAATTGAGAATAAATGATACAAAGTAAGTCAGGCACGGTGGCACATGCCTGTAATCCCGGAACTTTGGGAGGCTGAGACAGAGTTCAAAGCCAGCCTCAGCAAACACGAGGTGCTAAGCAACTCAGTGAGACCCTGTCTCTACATAAAACACAAAATAGGGCTGGGGATGTGGCTCAGTGGTTGAGTGCCCCTGAGTTCAATCCCCGGTACCAAAAAAAGAATGATACAAAGTATTCAGAGTAGTGCATGGATCATGAACACAAAAATACACACATGTGTATACACTGTTTTGGTGTATGGTGCTGGGAATTAAACCCAGGGTCTTGGGCATGCTAAACACACACTCTACCATTGAGCTTCATCCCCAGCTCATGTAAATATTTTTTCTTATTCTTATGCCTGACAATGCCAAAGTCCTTGCAAGAGTCTACACTAGAATCTACATAAGCATGTCTTCGTTCTTTTCTGACTTGCCAACCTACCACTCTGCCCCTTATTCACTCCACCTACAGTAGCTTCCTTGCAGCATTCACCTGGGCTGTTCACTCTGCCTAGAAAGCTCTTCCTCTAGATATCTACATGGCTTACTCCCTCATCTCCTTCAGGCCTTGGCACAGACTTAGTAAAGCCTTTCTTGACCACACTACTGAAACTGCATCAGCTGGGTGTGATGAAGCAAGCCTGTAATCCCAGTGGCTTAGGAGTCTGAGGCAAGAGGATTGAAGGTTGTAAGCTAGCCTCAGCAATTTAGTGAGGCTGTAAACAAACTAGTGAGACCCTGTCTCAAAATAAAAAGTAAAAAAAAAAAAGGCTGGGGATGTTGCTAAGTGGTTAAGCACCCCTGGGTTCAATCCCCAATATGAAAACAAACATTAGAGGGGGATGTGGCTCAGAGGTAGAGCACTTGTCTAATGAGTGTGAGACCCTGGGTTCAATCCCCATTACTGTAGTAACAACAACACCAACAACAATACATTTTAAAAACTGCATTACTGATGCTCTGCACTCTCTAGCTGGCATCCCTGATTTTCCCCCTTGATGTTTACATATTTGACACACTACATGATCTGTGTATTTGTTAATGTCTCACAATAGAATGTCTGTTCCCAAAGAGCAAAGTTTTTCTTTCTTTCTTTTTGGTACTGGGGATTGAACTCAGGGGTACTCGACCACTGAGCCACATCCACAGCCCTATTTTGTGTTTTATGTAGAGACAGGGTCTCACTGAGTTGCTTAGTGCCTCGCCGTTGCTGAGGCTGGCTTTGAACTTGTGATTCTCCTGTCTCAGCCTCCCCAAGTGCTGGGATTACAGGCTTGCACCACCACGCCCGGCTGCAAATTATTTTTTTTCACAGTGCTGGGGATGGAACCCAGGGCTTCATGTTTTCTAGGTAAATACTCTACCACTGAGCCACACCCTGAGCCCAGGACAAGGATTTCTTTTTCCTTTTTTATTTTTTTCAGTGCTGGAGATTGAACCCAGAGATTTGAGCATGTTAGGCAAGTACTCTACCTCTGAGCTATATCTCCAGCCCCTTTTTTCTTTTACTTTGGTGCTGGAGACTGATCCTCGTGGAGCTTTACCACTGAGCTACATCCTTACTCCTTTTTAAAATAGTACCAGGGATTGACCCCAGGGGCATTTAACCACTGAGCAACATCTCCAGCTCCCTTTTTTTTAATATTTAAAGACAGGATGTCACTAAGTTCCTTAGGGCCTCGCTAAGTTGCTGAGGCTGGCTTTGAACTCCCCATCCTCCTTCCTCAGCCTCCCAAGTAGCTAGAAGGACAGGCATGTGCCACTACCATGCCTGGCTGCTCAATAAATATTTGAAAGAAGTAATGAAGAATGGAGGAGTTCCAGATAAATTAAGCCCAAGCTCCCCACATGGAGGAGTTTGAGTTTGAGCCTGATTTGGTAGGCCTTTGAGTAATGAAATCTCAAACTCACTGGCCCAAACTCTGCTCTTCTCCAGCTGGGGTCAGGGGATGGGTGCTTACCTCTGAGGGGCAGGGCTCCTCCGCAGCCCTGCCAGCGTATCCAGCTCCTGCATGCTGCCACGGCTAACCGAGGCAGTGGAGTTGGCAAGGCGAATGGCACGGCGCTTGGCCCTGCGGGGGCAGCAAGATGATAGCAGGCTGCCAGGCCCTACTGGCTGGGAGGACACAGAGGTGCTACGGCTGGTGCGGCCACCCAATGAGACAGCTCCAAGGGCCTCACTAAACGTCAGTTCATCTGTGAACTCATGGCACTGTGGGCAGAAAGGAGGCAGGGTAACAGGGCACTCCATGCGAGCTATTCCCAACCCCAGGCTATTGCTCAGGCTGTTCATGCCTTTCTGGGAATCATTCTCTTCCCTTCCCTTGCCCATCCTTCAATGCTCAGCTTCTCCCAGAAGTCCAGTGTGATTTCCACAATTAGTAGTAAGCTTCCCATCCCAGGGAGGGGACTGGCTTGGTGGCAGAGGGACCCTCTTCCTGCCACACCACCTCTCTTTAGGCCTCACCGTTGTCTTCTCTAGACAGTGTAACAAATGGTGATGTTGCTGCTCAAAAGCAGAACGGTTCCTGATACACAGCGCCTGTCCCTCCCCACTGCCACTGTCCTGGAGTGGGCAGAGCAGAGAGAAAAGGTCAGCACCTCTGTCCCCACATCACGTCTCACCCCCAAACCCAGTCTGGGCCCGTACTCACCTCAAGTCCCCCGTTCTGTTTGTACTGCAGGAAGGCGTTGGTGGTTCCACTCTTTGCCAACCGGATCCTTGCCAAGCGTACCTTCTACAAAGAGAAAAGGAAACAAATGGCCAAGTTGGGGAGCCCAAGAGTAGCCCAGATTAGGATGTGAAGAATAAAAGGTGCTGAGATGCAAGATGCAGTTACCTGCTGTGCTCGGCGCTTGTCAGCACGTTGGTTCTGGTGGTAGATGCGGCTAAAGTTGGACACAATTACTGGCACAGGCAGGGCAATGACCAAGACACCACTGAGTGAGCAGATGGACCCAAAAATCTTGCCAGCAATGGTGCTGGGCACCATGTCTCCATAGCTGGGGGAATGGGGAGGTAGGCCAAAGTCAGGAGAAGTACCCACCCACCTCTCTGTCCCTCACTCCGTCCCATCCAACCCTGACGCACTGTGACCCTGTTCACGCACTCAGACTCCTTAAGTCTGTTTCTTGCTCTGCAAAATGTGGAGAATAACCTCTCTGGCCAACAGGGGGCATCAAATAAGACATGGGGCTGGCCCTTAGCCTCTACCATCTGCTGCCCCCTTCAGAGTTGTGCACTGGACAGCCAAGTTAGCTGGAAATCTAATAATACCAAGCAGAGGGAAGACCAAGGAAGTCACAGGCAATAAATATAGCTCCCTGGGGAGAGATTCCCACTACCACAGGCCACCTGAGGGGCTCTGCATGGTTGAAGGAGTATTCTGTTGGTTTTGCCTGCCTCTCCATGTTCTCTAGGTAGGACCATTCTGATTCCCTCCAGGGGAAGCCTTGAAACTGAACTCTTACAAAAAAGTAGAGAGTAGCCTTGAAACTGCCCCTGTCTTCCTCCATACCACACCCCCACCCCAAAGTTGCAGCAGATTTGACCTTACTGACTTGTTTCAGACAGGGAAAATGAAGCTCAGGGAGGTTCCATAGCCGACTTGCCTAGTATCACACATGGCACACTTCTGTTCTAACCATACAACCAACCAGATCTCTTCTACAGAAACACAGCCTCTACAGTCTTCAGTATCTAGGCTTTTGCTCAAGCTGTGCCCTAGGATGGCTTTTCCTTATTTCTGTGTTTTGACTCATTTTAAGCATTCAGGACTGTGCTCAAAAGTCTCTCCAGCTTGGCCATTTCTGGCTCTTGATGTGTCATCTCAGACTGTGTCTCAACTATAAGACATGGGCAGCCATCCACCTTCACAGGGTTGTTGTGAGGACTAAAGAGGATAAAAGCATCAAAATACCCAGTGCCAATTCACTGTCAGGGCTTGATGTTTTTTGTTGATCCAATCCCAAACCTCCAACCAGAATTAATTTCTAATCCTTAGAAACCCCAAATCAATTTTTCTGTACCTCTATTAAGACACTGAGCAAAGCCAATTAATTCAGTCATTCATTCAACCAATGCAGGGCACCAACACTGTATCTAATCCCACTGATGGAAACAAAGATCACAGAGACTGGGGTTGTGGCTCAGTGGTAGAGCATTTTCCTAGCATGTGGGAGGCACTGGGTTCAATTCTCAGCAGCACATATAAATACATAAAAATAAAGGTTCATTCACAATGTAAAAAATATATATGTACATATATGTATATATATATCTTTTTTTTTAAAAAAAAGAAGAC
>PVHX01026631.1:0-20460 GCA_004024805.1 Geosciurus inauris
AATCTCTGCAAGTTTCCTCTTTAAGAATGCTGCCGACCACTTAAAAATAACATACAAGTAACAAATAGAAGGTCAAAGGTAAATCTCTCAAACTGGGTTTCTTTTGCAATACTAAGATCAGCTAGACTGTAAGTTTGAGTTGGTTAAGTACATTCATTTTCTTGGATCCACTAAATCAAATAAATTGAAAAATGACACATTTTATATTTAATATAAACCTTCCACTTTGAGAGGCAAGATCCTCTGGTAACAACAGTACATATTCTCTGAAAGACTTCTTGTAAACAAAGAATTTCTATTTCAGCAAAGTATGGCTTCGGGCCACCAGGATCTGGATTGTGAATCTGCCCTACCACATCTACCTGAGCACTTTGAATTACTTCCTAATTTTTGCCAGTTTCTTCATCTGTAAGTTAAAGTAGATAACACCAACTTCATGGAATCACTGGGAGCCCCAGTATGAAAGCAAATTCACAGTGATGGCAACTCAGCTGGGTCTCTAAAACCAGTAGCTATTATTACCAACACTTCACCAGGAACCTCAGCAGCTTATAAACAAAATACTCAGCTTAACATGTGTAAACTGAGGGCCAGCCATTAAATGACTCAAGGCCTCGATGAATAAGAAACAAAAATAAGATAATGGAACCCAAGAGTCCCAACTCTAATTCCTCTAACCTGCCATCCACTTCCTGATATTAAAACTTGACCTAGCAGGTTCTGCTATAATCACAAGAGGAAAACAACATGCATCATGTTACCTTCCCTTGGGAAGATAATTTTATTTGATAAGTAGTCTTCCTTTACTTAGCACTTCTGTCTTTTTAATTTTTTTTTTTTTTTGTAACTGTAGATGGAAAGCATGGTTTTATTTTATTTGTTTATTTTTAAGTGGTGCTAAGGATCAAACCTGTGCCTCACAGGTGCTAGGCAAGCGCTCTGCCACTGAGCTACAACCCCAGCCCCTCACTTCCACCTCTTATAAATCAACGATTATAATGTCTCTTAGAAAGATCATTGATGGATATAACCATCACATTTTCAGATGAAGAAATAAGGATAAATTAATTCAATGGCCACATTAAGTCAAGGGCAAAATATGAACTAGACTCTAAATACTATTTTTTCTAATAGACCATGTTATTTCTTATTTCTCTTAAGCATTCACTACTTGATTTTTTTTTTTTTTGTACAAGGGATCGAACCCAGAAGTACTTAACCACTAAGCCACATCCCCAGCGCGTTTTATATTTTGAGAGTCTCGTTAAGTTGCTTAGGGCCTCACTAAATTGCTGAGGCTGGCTTTGAACTTGCAATCCTCCTGCGTCACCCTCCCGAGCCATTGGGATTACAGGCTTGCACCAACATGCACTTTATTTTTAACTGATATATATTGGTCATTACTTAATTCCAAAGATCAAGTCACACGTTTAAAGTAACAACATCTGTACCACACCTTGCAATTTCCCATCAAAATCAGGGCTTGTGGCCACCTGGAGTCCTGGATGTGGTAAGAGAAAACAGGTAACATCGGAGAAACATGAGTGGATGTGATTTCGAACGTTCTGAATTTCTTCATGTTGATGTTCCTTCACCTGCCAATGAAGAACAATTATTTATCAACCAAAGACTGTGATTTTCTTCACTGGGAACCACTAGAATAGAGACAAAGGAAAACTTTCCGAGCTCTGATGGATTACATAAGCCAATAATAAAATTCAGGACCAAGAAGTAGTAAATGCACGAATGTGATTAACCATGCTTGGCTCCCATAGCTAACCAAGAAGAGGTACTGAAGAGTTTGTTTTTTTAAAAAAAAGAGTACTGCACAGTGCTTAAGAACACTTTGAGAGTTTGTGAGAGGGAAGGAGGGTCTAACCAGTTTATAATAGTGACTAAAGGGACTCCTGTGCTTTAGTTTTGGGGAACAGGATAAGTCCGTTTACGTCTATGCCAAAACAAATATAAATTCTGAACAAAATAACAGAACTAAAATTCTGAATAACATTATAAAGACACATACAGAACCTGGTTTAAAATGTGAAATGAAGATTATAATCATACTTAGGTTTTTGCTCAAAGTTCTTCTCTACATGTCTTTGTGCATTATTATAATACCCAGGTTCTTTTATTTTATCATGAATAAATAGTTATTAGTTCGTGCTAAAGTTCATATATATTTAATATCATTTTCAATGATCTGTTTTAAATACAATAGCCAAAGGCAAATAAGAAAGTTATCAATACTTTTAGATAATTCCCCAGGAGATTTTATTTCCAATTACCTGCAAACGTTTATCCAAAAATGCCATTCCTCCTTGTAGTCCATAGCTGTATTCATAGGGGAAACTCCAGTCTCGAACCAAAAACATCAGTGTCTGTTTAGAAAAAACAGAACATATAAAATGGAATAAATGCATTTTCAAGATAATAATGGCAATAGTTTTTTGCTTAATGCTGACTTCTACAAAGGAGACAAGGACGTGAGCTGAAGGACATTTCTGTTCCATAATGTCTTGGAAACTTTATAAACACTAAGAGGCATGTTTAAGCCAAATGTGAAATCAATGTATCCCACCTGTTTCCTACAGGTTAACAGAAATAAAAAAGACTGCCAAGAAAACATTAAATTTGGACAGAGGATGGGACTCAGTGACACAGCATTTGCCTGGCATGTGTAAGTGAGGACCTGGGTTCAATTCCCAGGACAGCAAAAAAAGAAAAAGAAGCCGGGCGCAGTGGCTCAAGCCTGTAATCCCAGCACTTAGGGAGGCTGAGACAGGAGAATCGCGAGTTCAAAGCCAGCCTCAGCAACGGCGAGGCGCTAAACAACTCAGTGAGACCCTGTCTCTACATAAAACACAAAATAGGGCTGGGGATGTGGCCCAGTGGTCGAGTGCCCCTGGGTTCAATCTCCAGTACCAAAAAAAAAAGAAAAGAAAAGAAAACATTTTAAAAAAGAAAAGGAAACAATAAATTCAAGCTTCTACCCTAAAAACAAGTAGGAGAAATATAGTAAAGAAAGAAGAAAAAATACGACATGGCACCAGCTAATCATAAGATCAGATATGTTACTTATATTAGAAAAGGAAAAGTAGCAGCCAGGCTTAGAACACATCCATGGTCTCAACACTCCTGAGGCTGAGGCAGGACAATCTCTTGAGCCCATAAGTTTGACACCAGCCTGAACAACATTAGCAAGACCTCATCTTTAAAAAAAAAAAAAAAAAAAGCCAGATACAGTAGCACATAACTGTAATCCCAGTTACTCAGGAAACTGAGGCAGAAGAATCACAAATTTGAGGCCAGCCTCAGCAACTAAGAAAGACCCTGTCTCAAAATAAAAAATAAAAAGGACTTGAGATGTAGGGTCAACAGTAAAGCGGTACAACATCCCTGAGTTCAATTCCCAGTACCAAAACAAAGAAGGAAGGAAAAAAAATAATGGTCTCATATTAAGATACCTCTAGTCTTATTGAGGCTACTGTGCTTTCTCACCCTCAAGAAACAATTAGATTAAGCAGGGGTCAGCAAATGATTTCTATAAAGGGTGATAGAGTAAATAATTTAAATAGCTCCTCAACTCTGTTACTATAGCAGGAAAGCAGCCACAGATGAGTGTGCTATGTCCCACTAACACTTCAGCTATTGCTCATGTCTGAACTTCAGATAATTTACATGTCATTAAATAGTATTCCTATTTTCATTTTCAACCATTAAAATACACAAAAACCAGGGCTGGGAGCCAAGTGCAGTGGCACATGCCTATAATCTCAACACCTCAGGAGGCTAAGGCAGGAGGATCATGAGTTTGAAGCCAGCCCTCAGCAAACTGCAAGGCACTAAGCAACTCAGGGAGACCTTGTCTCTAAATAAAATACAAAATAGTGCTGGAGATGTGGCTCAGTGGTCAAATGCCTCCAAGTTCAATCCCCAGTACTGAAAATAAAAATAAAAATAAAACCAGAGCTGGAGATGTAGCCCAGTGGTAGAACACTGACCTACCATGCACAAAGCTATGTGTTCAATCCCCAGCACTGCAAAAAATAAAAATTAAATTAAAAATATATATGTGTGTGTATATATGGCTCACAGGTCATATAAAAACAGGAAGCAGGCCACATTTGGCCTGTGAGCTCTTGTTTGTTGGTCTGTTAACTGAAAACAAAGATACATATTACACTTATAGTTAATATTCTACCTGGAAGGGTTTTTGGAAAATTTCATCCATTGCCAGACGACCGTATTCTGTGAAGAGCTTTAAAAAAAAGAAGAGTTTTGGTTTGTAAAGCAAAATGACTTAAAATAGTTTTATGCTATTCTTTAGTATTCATTTAACAGACTGGATATTACTTATATTACAACCAAAGTTCCACAGTTTTAAAAGACCACAGAAGATATGAATCTTAAAATAATCTTGATGATACCCTCTCTCACATCCCAATTCATCAATCAAATCAGAATCCAACCACTGACTACTTCCACATAGGCTAGAATACCGCAATATCCTTCTAACTGGTCTCCCCACCTCAGCTCTTACCTCCCCCATGGGCTATTCTCAAGATAGCACCCACAGCAGCTCTGCTATAAATAATGTTAGACCATAGCATTACTCTGCTCACAACCCTGTAAACCTCGTATTAAAACTAGTCCTTATCTTGTGATCCAGACACACTGGTCCCTCTCAGGTATGCCTCAAACACACTGGGCACAGTGCTCCTCAGGGCCTATATTCTAGCTCCTCCTCCTGCCGGCAGTGCTCTCACCCCAAATATTCTTGGGAGCCAAGCATGGTGGTACACATGTGTAATCCCAGCAACTTGGGATACTAAGGCAGGAGGATCATGAGTTCAAAGCCAGCCTCAGCAATTTAGCAAGACCCTAAGCAACTCAGTGAGACCCTGTCTCAAAATAAAATATAAAAAAGGGTTGGGGATGTGGCTCAGTGGTTAAGCACCCACTTAACCAGGGTTCAATCTCTGGTTAAAAAAACAAACAAACTTGGGATTGGCTCCTTTGCTTCTTATGGTCTTTACTCAAACAGTCCTTCTCAACAAACTTTCCACAGCCATATACCTAAAAAGACTGCAATTCTCAGCCGGGCGTGGTGGTGCATGCCTGTAATCCCAGCACTTTAGGAGGCTGAGACAGGAGAATCACGAGTTCAAAGCCAGCCTCAGCAACAGCGAGGCGCTAAGCAACTCAGGGAGACCCTGTCTCGACATAAAACACAAAATAGGGCTGGGGGTGTGGCTCAATAGTCGAGTACCCCTGATTTCAATCCCCAGTACCCAAAAAAAACAAAAAACAAAAAAGATTACAATTCTCTACATAGTATTTTCTATCCTGTGTCCTTTTTATTTTTCTCCCTAACATACTACATCTTTACTTGTCTTGAATAGTGTCTATCTTCACAACAAACATTTAAACCACAGGAGGGCAAGAACATCTGCCAGTTTTATATTCTGTAACATCCAGCAACAAGAAAAGTACTGGTCCCATAGAATTCGTGCATTCAAATGACTGAATCAATGAGTTCAAGTTAAGGGTTTACAAGTACATTTACCTGTTTCTTTGTGAAGCCTCACTAAAAGTATAACAAAGTGACATTTAGAAGTTATAAACTGGGGCTGGGGATGTAACTCAGTGGCAGAGCACTTGCCTAGCATGTGTGAAGAACTTGGTTCTTTCCCCAGCACTCCAAAATAAATAGAAATTATAAACTCAAGAGACAGGCATGGTGGTACAATCCTGTAATGTCAGCAACTCGGGAGGCTAAGACAGGAGGATAGCAAGTTTGAGGCCAGTCTCAACAACTTTAGCAAGACGCAGTCTCAAAATAAAAAATAAAAAGGACTGGGCTGGGGATGTAGCTCAGTGGTAGAGCACCCTTGGGTTCAATTCCTACTACCAAAAAAAAAAAAAAAAGATTATGAACTCACTGGACAAATAGGATGGGAAATAACATGACAGGAAAAAGAACTATCAAAACATTTTGGAAGGAAGAGACAGATAACTGTCAAATTTTAGCATTTTCTGCCCTGCTAAGAATTCTGTGAGAGGCAAGGACCAATAAGAAATAAGCAGATTCTCTCAGGAGAATCCCTGAAAGGCTCAGAAATTATCAATGTGCAGTTACTTTGCAGGAGAGGTGTGAAGAAAGGGGCTGGCAACTAAAGAAATGTTTGCAAATCTCTGCAGAGAGCACCTATACCCCTAGATTCCCATCCTCTCACCCATGCTCTCCAGACTACCACAGAAGATGGGAGGTGTGCTGTCTAGAGAGGATAAACAACCAGAAGTCCTAGCCTTGGACATCAAGCTCAGATGGGCTTAGGAATAAGTCCACTACCTTACTGGACACAGGTACTTAAGTCAAAGTGAATCAGAGACCCCTATGGAAAGCAGCATCCCTTAGTAATTAAACAAAAGTTCTGAGGGGGGAATGAGACAGTTCCTACCCCCTCCAGGGAGCTCAACTCATAGCCTGTCAGCTATTAAAGGCATGGTATGTACCTTACTCATCTACACACAACCTTACCATCTTCAGAAACCAGATACATCATTAGCACAAGATAATCCCGCCAGCCTCTCCAAGGACAAACATAAAGGACAAAACTATTGAGGAATCACCAAAGTTGCAGATTCCAAGGACATGTTACTTGCCATGATGTGTGTTCTTATCCATTTCCCACCTGTGTGTTCTTTTTTTTTTAACATTTATTTTTTAGTTGTAGGCAGACAGAATATCTTTATTTTATTTTTATGTATTGCTGAGGATCAAACCCAGTGCCTCACGCATGCCAGGCGAGCACGCTACCACTGCGCCATAACCCCAGCCCCCTATGTGTTCTTTTAATAGTTACAGCAACTCATCCCTATCAGAGGGCAAAGATGTTTATGTAGTACATAGAACCAGTGTGACAGATGTAACATCTGGCACCAGGATGACTGGCTGACTACCCTTTCCTCAAGGCTAAAGTCCTCACCAAGGCAAAGAAAAACACCTTCTAAAGTATACCAGATTCACCTAAAGGCCACGCCTCTAACCCAGCACTTTGGGGGCTGAAACAGGAGAATTGCAAGTTCAAAGCCAGCCTCAGCAACGGCAAGGCACTAAGCAACTCAGTGAGACCCTGTCTCTACATAAAACACAAAATAGGGCTGGGGATGTGGCTCAGTGGTCGAGTGCTCCCAAGTTCAAACTCCAGCACCAAAAAAAAAACAAAAAAACTCACCTAAAGGCAATTAATATTTCTAAACTCAAGCCCATCCATTCCATGAGAATTAGACTGGCTCTCCCCTCTTCTCTGGAAAACCAGATTGACAATCTCGTGGTCGGTGCTGTGTCTCACTACAGCAAAACATCCCAATGAAGAGTCTGGTTCCTGTTGCAGCTATGCCTTTATCTGAGTCTTCTGATGGTGAGCACAAAAACCTGCCCAGCTGGTTAAAAGTGCACATATTGAAGTGGGACTCCTTGGCTCTCTCATTCTACGAAAGATTAAAGAAATCTCTGGAGAAAGTGACAGCCCAGGAATAAACTTCTCCAAAGACTAATATTTAGGAGTTGTCAACAAAATTGCTAGTAATCTTGCCCAGTCACCTCACTATGATCCACACCAATACATAAGACCTGCCCTCTTACTAAAGCTCCCACTAAGGTTTTTAACTGCTTACTCTTAAATACAGACACTGAAAGACTACCACACATTTGAGAAAATCCTATAGCAGGAAAGACAAAAACATGTCCTTCAATTCTAGAGCATCATGTCCCAGCACTTTGGGAGGCTGAGACTGAAGAATCAGGAGTTCAAAGCCAGCCTCAGCAACGGCGAGGCACTAAGCAACTCAGTGAGACCCTGTCTCTACATAAAACACAAAATAGGGCTGGGGATGTAGCTCAGTGGTCGAGTGCCCCTGAGTTCAATCCCCAGTACCAAAAAAAAAACCCCAAAAACAAAAAATTTCTTTTTCACTTTCTGTTCTCTTATAATAAAACACCTATTATGAACATGCTAAACCTCTCTAAACCGATCCTTTTTCTGTTGTGTGCCCTCCCTGTGTCTACCTCGTCCACATTCTCCACCATCCTTCTTTTCTCACTCCTCCTCTCCACAGTCTCTCTCTTCTCTCCTATACTCCCGCCCTCTTTCCTGGTTTCTACTCTTTATATCTTTATTCAACCTGCTGGGAAAATTTTCTCCAATTTATATTCTAACTCCTTCCTTACTGAATCTTTCATTCTTTTCTCTTACAGTTCTAATTTCCAGAAGATGTTTTTTTCTAAATGTTGCTTTTTAACTTCCTTCTGTTATTTCTTAGTTGCAACATCTTATTTCTCTGAGGATATAAGTTTACCAAGAATGAAGAAAAAGTCCACACTAAGTCACTTTACTATGAATAGGCATACCAAGAATACAAATCTTACAAACTCCAGAAAGAAAAAAGATCACATACAAAGGACCAGGAATGAGATAACTCAAGACTTAGCAGCAACACTGGATACTGGAAGACAATGAAACAATGCCTTCACAATTCTAAGAGAAAAATAATTCTAGGATAAAATTAAAATATTATTGACTTAGAAGACCTCAAAAAAAAAAGCTGCCTCTTTTAGAGAATGAATAGAGTTAGGAATGAATAATCCAAAGAGTGGGACTCAACCTAGCAAAGTGAAAAGATACTGCCACGATGACGGTAAAGGCAGGCTGCTGGAGGAGAGCTATCAACCAGGCCTGCAAGCAACAGTCCAGACTCAAGCAGGACTCAGCCTCCAGGTGTTTTCCAAGGAAAGATAAAACAGCCCAGGAGTACTCAGAACATGCTGACAAGTTTGAATCTGAAGTCTGTGGGTACATGAGTGATCAGCATTAAGACAACAAATTGAAATAAAAGACAATGAAGATAATGAATTACAAGAAATAAAATCACAATTCAAAGTGAGCCCGAGTTGTGAACAACATGCACAATCAGTACTGAGTGACTGTTTCCAGGACCACCACAGATATGAGATCTACATATGCCCAAGTCCCTTATATGTAAGGGCTAAGTATTTGCATATAACCTATGCACTTCCTTTAGATCATCACTACATTAATTACAATACCTAATGCAATATAAATGCTATGGAAGCATTTGTAAACACTGTGTACTATTTAGGAAATAATAATAAAAGCCTATACATATTCAGTATTAATGCAATTTTTTAATTTGAGAATGGCTGAATCCATGGATGCATTACTTAAAACAGACAGATGCATATACACCAATAAAACAAGACAAATAATGGCCTTTTTTGAACTTTCCTTTATTCTTTTTAGTTATACATGACAGTAGAATGTACTCTGACATATCATACATGCATGGAGTATAACTTCCTCTTTTTGTGGTTGTACATGATGTGGAGTTACAGTGGTCCTGTATTCACATATGAACTTAGGAAAGTGATGTCCGATTCATTCTACTGTCTTTCCATTTCCCTCCCTTCCCTTCATTCCCCTTTGCCTAACCCAATGAACTTCTTTCTATTCTTCCCCCCTCCCCCAACTACCCATATTATGTGGTAGCATCCACATGTCAGAGAGAACATTCAGCCTTTAGTTTATTGGGAGTGGCTTACTTCACTCAGCATGATAGTCTCCAGTTCCATCCATTCACCAGCAAAGATCATAAAGTCATTGTTCATTTTGGCTAATATTCCTTGTGTATACCACATTTTCTTTATTCATTCATTATTCATTTATTCATTTTCTTTATTTATTCATCAACCTAAGGTTGGTTCCACAGCTTGGCTATTGTGAACTGAGCTGCTATCAACACTGATATGGCCATGTACCTATAGCATGCTGATTTTTTTTTTAAATTTTTTTAGTTGTAGATGGATGGACACAATGTCTTTATTTCATTGCTTTGTATGTGGTGCTGAGGATCGAACCCAGGGCCTCACACATGCGAGGCAAGCACTCTACCGCTGAGCTACAATCCCAGCCCCTAGCATGCTGATTTTAAGTTCTTTGGGTATATGCCAAGGGGAGGGGTAACTGGGTCAATGATGGTTCCATTCCAAGTTTTCTGAGGGGCTGGGGATATAGCTCAGTTGGCAGAGTGCTTGCCTTGCATGCACAAGGCCCTGGGTTCAATCCCCAGCATCACAAAAACAAAACAACCAAACCAAGTTTTCTGAGGAACCTCCATACTGCTTTCCAGATTGGTTGCATCAATTTGCAGTCCCCCCAGCAATGTACAAGTGTACCTTTCCCCACCACATTCTCATCATCATTTATTGTTACTTGTAGTCTTGATAATTGCTATTCTGCCTGGAGTGAGATGAAATCTCAGTGTAAGTTTTAATTTGCATTTCTCTAATTGCTAGAGATGTTGAACATTTTTTCATATATTTGTTGACCAATCGTATTTCTTCTGTGAAGTGCCTGCTCAGTTTCTTTGCCAATTTATTTATTGGGTTATTTGTTTTTTGGGTTTTGTTTTGTTTTGTTTTTGGTACTGGGGATTGAACTCAGGGGTACTTGACCACTGAGCCACATCCCCAGCCCTATTTTGTGTTTTATGTAGAGACAGGGTCTCACTGAGTTGCTTAGCACCTCGCCACTGCTGAGGCTGGCTTTGAACTCGCGATTCTCCTGTTTCAGCCTCCCGAAGTGCTGGGATTACAGGCTTGAGCCACCGTGCCCAGCTTATTTGTTTTTTTGGTGTTAAGTTTTTTGAGTTCTTTACATGTCCTAGAGATGAATGCTCTATCTGAGGTGCAGGTGGCAAGGATTTTCTTCCATTCTGTAGGCTCTCTGTTCACGTTCTTGATTGTTTCCTTTGCTGTGAAGAAGCTTTTTAGTTTGATTCCATCACATTTATTCTTTTTTTTTAATATTTTTTTTTTTAGTTGTTGATGGACTTTTATTTTTTACTTATTTATATGTGGTGCTGAGGATCGAACCCAGTGCCTCACGCATGCTAGGCAAGTGCTCTACCACTGAGCCACCACCCCAGCCCCACATTTATTAATTCTTAATTTTACTTCTTGCGCTTTAGGAGTCATGTTGAGGAATTCATTTCCTAAGCTGACATGGAGATTTGGGCCTACTTTTTCTTCTACTAGGCACAGGGTCTCTGGTCTATTACCTGGTAGGTTCTTGATCCACTTGAAGTTGAGTCTTCTGCAGGGGGCAGAGGAAGCTAATCTCATTTTGCTACACATGAATTTCCAGTTTTCCCAGCACCGTTTGTTGAAGAAGTTATCTTTTCTCCAATGTATGTTTATGGCACCACTGTCTAGTATGAGATAACTATTTATGTGGGTTTGTCTCTGTGTCTTCTATTCTGTACTATTGGTCTATGTGTCTGTTTTGGTGCCAATACCAGGCCGCTTTTGTTACTATAGCTCTGTAGTATAATTTAAGGTCTGGTATTATGATGCTCCTACTTCACTTTTCTCACTAAGGATTTCTTTGGCTATTCTGGGTCTCTTATTTTTCCAAATGAATTTCATGACTGCTTTTCCTATTTCTATGAAGAATGTCATTGGAATTTTAATAGGAATTGCATTAAAGCTGTTTAGGGCTTTTGGTGGTATGGCCATTTTGACAATATTAATTCTGAATAATGGCCATTTTTTAACCAAAAATCATGACATAACTATTAGGATAATAAGGAAGAGAAAACTGTGGGTAAAGAGTAGAGGGAATAGCATGGTGGCGCACACCTATAATCCCAGCAGCTCGGAAGCTGAGGTCCTAAGCAACTCAGCAAGACCCTGTCTCTAAATAAAATATAAAAAAGGGCTGGGGATATGGCTCAGTGGTTAAGCAACCCTAGGTTCAATTCCCAGTATCAAAAAAAAAATAGAGTAGAGGGAATAAAGAAAACTGAATCTTAATTTTATATATTATTATTATTTTTTTTTTTTTGGTACTGGGGATTGAACTCAGGGGCACTCGACCACTGAGCCACATCTCCAGCCCTATTTTGTGTTTTATGTAGAGACAGGGTCTCACAGAGTTGCTTAGCGCCTTGCCCTTGCTGAGGCTGGCTTTGAACTCGCGATTCTCCCGTCTCAGCCTCCCTAAGTGCTGGGATTACAGGCTTGCACCACCACGCCCAGCTTAATTTTATATATTATTAATATTTAAATTTTTAAAATACAAAAGGTGAGGCTGGGGATGTAACTGAGTGATAGACTGCTTGCCTGACCTGCCCAAGCCCTGGGTCCCATCAACAGCACCATAAATAAACAAACAAACAAACAAATAAAATTAAAATTTTAAAGAGGCAGTATAACCATGTTCTCATCTAGAAGCATGCCAGGTAAGGTGGTGCACACCTATAATCCCAGTAGCTCAGGAGGCTGAGGCAGGACAAGTTCAAAGCTCAACTTATTGAAGCTCTGAGCAACTTAGTGAGATCCTGTCTCAAAATCAAAAAGGGCTAGGACATGTCAATGGTTAAGTGGCCTTGAGTTTAATCCCAAAATATCAAAAAAAGGGGGGGAAAAAAAACCTCAAAGCTGAAAACAAAAGCACTACCAGTGGTTGCCTCTAAAGAGACTAGATAGTTCAGCCATGGCAGAAAACAGTAGAAAGGTTCTGCAAAAAATTAAAAACAGAGGGTGGCCATGGTGGCACACACCTACAATCCCAGCAACCTGGAAGGCTGAGGCAGGAGAATCGCAAGTTCAAGGACAGCCTGGGCAACTTAGGAAAACAAAGATTCTCAGCAATTTAATGAGACCCAGTCCCCTCTATCCACCGCAATAAAATAGACTGCAGATATAGCTCAGTGGTAAAGTGCTCCTGAGCTCAATCAGCAATATGAAGAAAAAAAAACTGAAAACAGACTACATACCTTTTCCAAAGGAAATGAAATCAGTACATTGAAGGTAATGTATTCCTGCATCTGATTAAATCTTTTTTGTGTTTCTTACTGTTTTAAAATGCTTCCTGTGGATCTCATTTAGTTTATTCCATAATTTAAATATTTTGTTGCTACAGTGTTTTCTGTTACTTTTTTATATTGGCTACAGTTGGTAGACAGCAAAGTCTAGATGTTTGTATTTTGTAAGGGGACCATATATACTTTCTTTATTTCTTTTTTTTTTGGTACCGGGGACTGAACTCAGGGGTACTCAACCACTGAGCCACATCCCCAGCCCTATTTTTTGTGTTTTATGTAGAGACAAGGTCTCACTGAGTTGCTTAGCGCCTCACCATTGCTGAAGCTGGCTTTGAACTTGCGATTCTCCTGTCTCAGCCTCCCAAAGTGCTAGGACTACAAGCGTGAGCCACCATGCCAGGCTCATATTTAATTTCTTAAGCTCTAAATTGTTTTCTAGTTGATTTTTGTGTATTTCCAGGCACACAGCATTATTATTGTTTCCTTCTTAACATTTATATTTATATAATTGCTAAAACTACCACCACCCTTATAAGTCAAATAAGATCTCTAGCCACTAAGTCTGATGGCTTAATGTGAGTGCTGTGGTTTATTCCACAGGGTTCACGTATTGAAGGCTTGGTCTTCAGTGTTATTAGTGTTGAGGCAGTGAGACTTTAAGAGGAGTGGCCATGGGGTAGGTCTGTAGGTCACTAGAAACATGAAAGGGATTAAGGTGATTCTCCCGGGACCCCAGTTAGTTCCTGGTTGTTCTTTGACTTCTTGTCTTGCAACACGATCTCACTCCCACACACTCTGCCACTGTGATGTCATCCACCAGTAGGGCCTTCACCAGAGCTTAGCTGATGCTGACAACATCCCCTTGAACTTCCAGAACTGTGAACTAAATTAACCTCTTCTTTATAAAGTTATCCAGCCTCAGGTATTTTATTATAGTAATAGAAAATAAACTGATACAGTAAATAAATCTATAATGAGTAAATCCATGGTATCTTATCATACCTATTTTCACCAATCCATTCATTTGATGCACTCAAGGCAGCCACATTCCCTCACCCAGCTTCATAGCTTATGGCAGTGGCACTACCACACACTTAACACTCCAGATCTCCCTTCTTTCACCATGGAGATACTTCCACTGTATCATCTCTAAGTTCTGAACCCCAAGGACCAAATCCCCCTAAATTTCAGCTGCTTCTCTGCCTCCTTACTTTAAATAAATCCTGAGGGCCCAGTTTTCCCTACAGACATCTGAAACAGTGACTATTACTCTCTTACACATGTCTCAGGATCAAAAGGTGCTCTCCCACTGAGCCACAACCCCAGTCCAGCTTCATAGATTTTTTTAGCCCAGTCAGTGAGAGATGTGAATGGTGACTTCCTTCCTTCCCTGTGTCATTTCTAAGTCATTATTTTCCACTGTGTTGCAAAAACCCTACTCCTTTTGCATATGTTCATTCTGTATACTTACTCACCTCTTTCCTTCATTCCTTACTGCTGTCCATCAACCAATCATCTCATCAATTCCTTCTCATTCACTGAGGACTCTGACATCTGTGTCAGTCTTCTCCTCCATCAGAGTAGGCATTTACATTCAATCCCTGCCTTAAAACTCCTTGTCATTTGACCTCCAATGATCTTTTTCACTCCAATATGTCCACAGCTTGGACTCTGTCAACCATAACAGTTTCACTGCCAAAGTCAAACAAATTCAAACATTCTGCTCTGGCTACAAGCTCCTTGACCTTGTTTCAACTACTGAATCATTCCCATTATCATTCTTTGCCCTCACCAAGGCTTCCATTCCAAAGACCCCTCTACCTTGTCTTACAAACATAGGTCCTCTTCCAAAATTCCCTCTCTTATTCCAAAAACTTACATGTTATCCATAATATATGCTTCTATCTCAACCCACAAATCCTTCCACGTCAAACCTATTATTGTAGCATAATGATAAAAGGTACTTTAACGAGATTATTTACTATAGAGAAAATTAAAAATGCATTTCACTGGGAAAATCTCCAAACTTTAGTGTCTCCTAACACTTAAAAATACATCCAATTAATGTAACTCAAGAATAAACAGTAGTAGTGCTCAGCGCTAGTTTAGAAAAGGCTTAAAGAAAATGTGATTTTTTAAACTGAATTCAAAGAAACAGAATGTAGCCAAAATGGAAGTAGGAAAGATACCAGAACAAAAAACAAATACCTTATTTCAAAAGTTAAAAGAATTAAGCAAGTTGAATTTCATAGGAACTATGAACATTTGCATTACTAGGGAAAAATAAATGAAATGAAAAAAATCATAATTGACAATGAAAACCATGTTGAATAGATTGTGCTGAAGAACAAACTAAGGCTTGGATGTAATACAATAATCTGGAAAATAATACAGATGTCTAAGAATTACAGTAACACTTTAAAAAGATGATTCAGCAATGTGTAACAGTTCTCCCACAGGAGAAACCACCAACAGGGAAGTCAGCTGGAGAGGTGTTGTAAGACTCCACACAAAATAACAAGATCAATACAGGAGTTGCAGGACTGTGTAGGACAAAAAGCAGCAGAAAGGTCTATGTTGAAATAATTAGGGAAAGAAAGACATACTTAACAGATCTTGAGTTTGAAGAATCAACACATGATGGAGTTCTTGAGAATAGTATCATAGGAAAATTACAGAACTGTATCTTAATTTCCTTAACCATCTGTTATGGGTCAAATTGTGTCCCACCAAAAAAAAAAAATGTTTAAGTCCTAATACCCAGTACCTGTGAATGTGGCCTTATTTGGAAATAGGGTCTTCATAGATGTAACCAAGTGAAGACAAGGTCATTAGAGCAAACCCTAATCCAATATGAAAAACAAACCTACACAGAGAATGCCATGTAAAGACACAGACATACAAGGAAGACAGCCATGTGAAGACAGAGACAAAGACTGATGTGCTACAAGAGACAGAACGTCCAAGGACAGCAAGGATCACCAGCAAACCACCAGAAGCTAGAAGAAGCAAGAAGGGATTCTACCCGCCAGCCTTCAGAGAAAGCACCGCCAGCCTTCAGAGAAAGCACCGTCTGCCGACACCTTGATTTCTGACTTCTGGCCTCCAGAAATGTGAGACAATCAATTCTATTGTTTAAAGCCACCTGGTTTGTGGTCCTAGGACTCTTAACACACCACATTGCCTGTTCATTCACATCTCTCACTGACTGGGCTAAAAAATCTATGAAGCTGGACTGGGGTTGTGGCTCAGTGGGAGAGCACTTGCATGAGTGAGGCCCTGGGTTTGATTCTCAGCACTGCATATAAATAAATGAATAAAATAAAGGTCCATCAACAACTAAAAAAAATATTTTAAAAAAAATCCCTGAAGCTAAGAACCAGGTCTATATCAAAGTGTTAATCTGTAGTGCTTGGCCCTATACATTGCATAAGGCAGGCATTTGAAAAACTTGTGAAAGGAAAGAGCTTAGAAAGGAGTAAGTTTCACATAAAATGGCCACAAACTTAAGTTTTGACAGAAATGCTGTACAGAGCCACAGCTCTCAACCACTCATATACCAGTAAAGAACCATCAATTATATAATACAAGCAATTGTCATTTAGTCAATTAAGGGCCAATATTTAACAATGATCTTGTTTTTTAAAAAGGACTAGAAAATATATCTCATTCAAAGGGAATTCCTCTCATAACTGACACACTCGCTCACTTGAATTTTGATGTTTTCTTCAATGTCACTGGGGAGGTAAACTCAGAGAAGAATGCTAAGAATTGCATCCAACCCTCGAACACCCAACAAAGAGTGTCTCACAGGAAAAAGAGGTAAGAACTGCTTCTATGGAGAAAAGAAATTGCTGAATAATAATCATAGTAACAGTAATAACAACAGTGGTTAGGAACTGCTAACCACTAAATACATACTATTTTCTAGGCACATAATTCTATGCATTTAACAAACACTAATGTATTTAACCTTACCTGCATTACTGCAGTTAACTCCATGACTAGTCTCACCGAATGCATTTTTGCACCCCTAAATATTCTGAATCCAGCAGCCAGTGATCTTTTTCAGCAGCCAGTGATCTTTTTATACTACGTCAGATAACCCCACTCCTCAGCTCAAAACTGTCTATGGCTCCCATCTTCCCCAGAGAAAAAGCCCAAGCCCTGGTGTGAACCAGATCTCACTGCCTCTGACTTCGTCACTCAGCCCTTTCCCAGCACACCCTGCAACCCCTCCTTGCTGCTCCCTCTCCTTTAACACTTCCTTGACATATACTTGAAGGTCTTACCCATCTACTTTCTTCCATTCTCTGCCCAAATCTGTAAAGCCTTTCACTGACCATGCCTGCTCCACCTCAGCCACAGATACACAGTGTAGGATTAATAAAAACCAAATTCTTCATATTTCAATCATTTGCTAAAAACTACTCAGTTCTCATAGTTTTCTTACCCATAAAACTTGTAAGTGATGTATTATGATGTTAAAATATTTATAATAATACATACCTGCAGCTGTTGAAGATCATCTTCCTGAATGTTCTGGGACAAATTGTAAATCTAGAAAACAAAACCTAAATTGATCTACTCTGACTTACGTCAAACAAATTCCAAATAAGCCTAAAGCACTCAAAAAAAGTTTGGACAATTAAAGGTTTGAGTATAAGAAAATGAGGCCTATTCAGCCAGGCGTGGTGGCGCAAGCCTGTAATCTCAGCACTTAGGGAGGCTGAGACAGAAGAATCGCGAGTTCAAAGCCAGCCTCAGCAACGGCGAGGCGCTCAGCAACTCAGTGAGACCCTGCCTCTACATAAAACACAAAATAGGGCTGGGGTGTGGCTCAGTGGTCGAGTGCCCCTGAGTTCAATCAATCTCCAGTACCAAAAAAAAAAGAAAGAAAGAAAATGAGGCCTATTCAAACACTAATATTATCTGTCTTTGGGAAACAATAAATACAAGGTTGAAATCATAAAATTTTTCCCTTACATGATAAAACATAATTTTCTTAAATTCCTACCAAATCTACATTTCCTACGTTATAATTTCAATTTCCACATTTTGAACATTTCTTAGAACACATTACATATAATTATCACCAAAGAGGAAAAATAATTTAGCTCCCCTTCTTGAGCTAAGAGTTTATCTTACATCTGTAGTCTAAAAAGAACATTTACACACCACCCCAGGAATTTTTTTATAGAACACCAACTAAAACTACATGGGCCGGGCACGGTGGTGCACATCTGTAATCCCAGTGGCCCAGTAGGCTGAGGCAGGAGGATTGCAAGCTCAAAGCCAGCCTCAGTAAAAACAAGGCGCTAAGCAACTGAGACCCTATCTCTAAATAAAATACAAAACAGGGCTAGAGATGAGGCTCAGTGGTTGAGTACCCCTGAGTTCAATCTCCTGTACCCCCCAAAAAGAAAGAAAAAAAAGAAAAAAAAAAGATGGCCTCCCTTTATTGTATTTCCTCTTACTTCCAGTTAAGTGGTTTTTACCTGAACAGAACTAGTCATGGTGCTTAGAGCGAAAATGGTAGCACAGTCTTTCACAGTTGACTGGCTGTCAAATGCCCCCTGTGTATCCATCAGAACAACTGCAACCTAAAAAAAATAAATACAAATAAAATATGTTAAAGTAAGAAGGAGAAAAATGTAAAGGACAGATTTGTTTATATGAGCCTCAAGCACCTGCTTACAGTCTATTGGAAAAGTACAATTATTCAGGTACCTTGCTTTGACCAGAGCACTTTGCTGGAGAAGAATATCTGTTCTGACCCAGTGAGATACCATAAAACAGAGGCATATAAGGCAACACAGAAGGGAAATTGGCCCACCAATCAAAACAGGCAACACTGAAGTCAATCACCTCACTCTCTAGTCAGGCATTTGTTTTTTCATTGGTGAAAAATAAATTTTAAATACTAGGTAAGTGTGATGGTACATGCCTGTAATCCCACCTACTTGAGAGGCTGAGGCAGGAAATTCACAAGTTAAAGTCCAGCCTAGGCAACTTAGCAAGACCTTGTCTCAAAAAAAAATGGTTTTAAAGCTGGATGCAGTGGCGCAAGCCTGAAATCCCAGCACTTAGGGAGGCAGACACAGGAGAATTGCAAGTTCAAAGCCAGCCTCAGCAACCGCGAGGCCCTAAGCAACTCAGTGAGACCCTGTCTCTACATAAAACACAAAATAGGGCTGGGGATGTGGCTCAGTGGTCGAGTGCCCCTGAGTTCAATCTCAGTACCAAAAAAAAAAATCGTTTTAAAGGGCTGAGGATGTAGCCCAGTAATAAAGTGCCCTTGGGTTCAATAACCAGAACTCAGGGGTACCAGAGGGGGACAAATTTGTAGTTAAAAGGACACTATCAAGAAAGTGAAAAGGCAATACACATACACGTACACACACACAGACACACACACACACACACACACACACACACGGAAGGACTAGTATCTAGAATATAAAAGGAACCTGTACAACTTAAAAATAAAAAGACTACCCAACTAAAACAATTTTTTTTCCAGGACTGGTGACAGCCACAGCCTTATAAATGCTAGGCAAAGCACTCTAACACTGAGCTACAGGCCCAGCCCATGGATTTAATTTGATAAACATTTCTCCCCAAGAAGACATAGGAATGGCCAAAAAGCATATACAAAGATGCTCAACATCATTAGTCATTACAGAAACGCAAATGCAAATTCAAACCACTATATAGCACCACTCCACATCTGCTAAGTTTTTTTTGTTTGTTTTAAATATTTTTTTAGTCGTAGATAGACACAACACCTTTACTTTATTTATTTATCTTTATGTGGTGCTGAGGATCAAACCCAGAGCCTCACACATGCTAAGCAAGTGCTCTACCACTGAGCCACAACCCTAGTGCCGCATCTGCTAAGTTGATGATAATAAAAAAAGATACATAGCATCAGGTGTTGTCAAGGATATGGAGAGTAAAGCCTCCTGTATTGCTAGTGAGAATGTAGGTTGGTACAGCTACCTTGTACACAAATGTCCCTGGCAGCATTACTCACAATACCCAGAAAGTAGAAACAACCCAAATGTCCATCAACTGATGAGAGAAAATGTGGAACATTCATAAAATGGAATATTATTCAGCCATGGAAGGAGTGAAGTACTGATGCATGCTACATCACAGATGGGCCATGAGGACACTGGGCCAAGTACAAGAGGGCAGACATGAAAAAACATGTTAGATTTCACTCATGTGAAATGTCCAGAACAGACAGAGTCATGAAGAAAGCAGAGTAGCAGGGGCCAGTGGCTGGCAGAAGAGGGAAATGGGGACCGATTGTTAATAGGTACTGGATTTCTTTTTGAGGTAATGAAAAGGTTCTAGAATTATATGGTGGTGATACCTGCACAGCTTACAAGTATATTAAAAACCACAAAATAATACACTTCTAAATGATTATTTTTCTAGTGTTAATAGTATCTCAATAAAAAGCGCATGCACTGGCTAACTAGAAAAAGATGAGACTAAAAAGTGCTAACAAAGGGAAATACTAAAGAAAATTTCTTTGAAGAGAAC
>PVHX01026632.1:0-20519 GCA_004024805.1 Geosciurus inauris
CCACACATCCGCCTTTGACCTGAAAGCCATTCTGATGCTCCCTCCACCCCGTTCAGCCCAGTCCTTTTTATCTCACCCTGGGGCCCTCTGTGGCCAAGGATCACGTCATGGAACAAACTGTCCCTTGACCTGCCCGAGAGATCTGGGGCACTCATAGCCAGGTTCCCAACCAGACTTGGAGGAAAGATGGCCTGGTGCCTGGTCCCCATCTCTGGTGGGTGCAGGGCAGAGGCCCTCCCTTCTTGCTGCAGGTGGAAGGAGCAAGGTGAATGAGTCCTTGATCTGAATAGACTAGGAGTCCTTGGATTCTTTTAATAGACCTTATTTTTTTTAATCAACTGTAATGCAAATAACCTCAGAACTTCAGAGTGTATGAAGCATTATGATTCTTTCTTGTCAAGGCTAAAAATATTTTATCATGAAGGAAAGGAAACTTTTAGCTAATGTTTGGTGGAGACACAGGGCAATATTGAAGGCATCCCAGCACTGTACTCACAATGCTTGCTAGTGCCACACAGGCTCATTTCTGTCCTTTTCCTTCTCTGAGAATTACTGTGGGGGACATTTGCAAGGGCATGCCACAAAATGGCGCTGAGCTACCAGCTCGGGCCTGACCACACTGCCCCGGGACAGCCATCACCTCACCCTTATTGGCTGACCTCTGCTTCCGTGTTCGTGGACAAGACATGGACAATGAATACTCTCCTATCTAAGTGCCTCTGTACATCCCACTTCCGCATTCTTAGCTCAGTAACAGGACACCTACCCCCTCCTCTATATAAGCCTGTATCTCTCCTCAATAAATCAGTTCCTGCTTAAGACAGAACTCTCCGGCTCAGGCGTGGTAATTGTGTGCCGGATGACTTTACCATTCTCAGCCGTCATGTCAGGGACTCCCAGGGATCCCCTCCTCCCCACTCGCCGAGGGGCAAGACTGATACCTGGCTGGGAGGACCCCGACATCTGGTGCCCCGTGTGAGGCGCACGAGGACCGGAGGTACCCCAAAGCATCGTGGGGACCTGACCTGTACATAGCCGGCAGACTGAACTCCTGATTTGGAGACGGCTAAAAAAGTTGATTCAAGGAGCACAAAAGATGTTATAGTCTTCCATTGCTGGAGGAACCCCCCAAAAAATTAAGAGATAAAACTACTTGAACTCTGGCTGTAGTACACTCATTGCAAAATATATATAAGGGGAAAATGTAGGAGACCTGGTCACATAAGTGTGGTTATAGGGAGAGCTGGAAGGCTGAGCAGGCAGGAACACCCTGCTCTCTCTGGTCTTGGAACACCAAGACTTGGCCCCAGCCCCTTGCCAACTGATGTGCCCGGAGACTTCACTCCCCTTAGCCCCTGCTTTTTGCCAATTGATATGAATGGCCAGATTTCTCCTCTTCTGATCTTGGCTACTTGCCGGCAGGCCCGGCTTCTTACCAGCTTTCTCCAGCTCCGTATGGGAAAACCTTGCCCTTTTAACAGTGAGCTTTATGCACGTACATTGTTATTATTCCTCTTGGCTTTGTACCATTAAAAAAAATACAAAAGGGCTTGAAGAAATAAAGTGGAGGAGAAGATCAAGAAGAAGATCATTAACAATAAAGCAGCTGTCTTTATATTCATTCCATCCGCAACATCGTGGCATCAAACGTTGGGGCATGAGCGCGGGAAGCAACATACGTGGTGGAACCGAAAGGGAGCACCCCGGGGTAAGTGGACCAAAGGGGGACTTTTGGCAAAAAGCATACACTGATAAGTGTACTGAAAGGGAGACTTTCAGCAAAAACCATACACGGATAAGTGTACTGAAAGGAGAAACTTTCAGGAAAAATATGAGAAATTCTCATTCCCTCAGAGCTCAGTATTTAGCTTTGCTTCAAGGACTTTTACATTCAATAGGGGTGAAGGTTCCTGAATGCCGGCTCAAGGAACTCTGACACTAAAGAGGTCTGTTCAAATCAACTTGAGGTTTCTTTCTCTCTCCTTTTTTCTCGTGTTGCTTTATTGAGACAATTAACAGCCATGTCATTTTTTCCAGGACTCTTGGGTTTTGAATTCTATATATGTTTTTTTAGCTCCTGATTTTGACTCTGCATGCTAAAATTAAGATTTCTGATCAGATATATTTCATCCAACTATAAAAGTTTTTTTACACTCAACTTTGCTTAAAGACCAATTTACAAGGTATACCTTCAATTCAAGAGGCCTCTGTTTTTCATGTGATGTCTATATGTGTTTTGTCCTGTGTATTGTTTACATGTGTTTGTATATCAAATCAATTATATGGAGCGCTCATAAACTAAAATTAAAAAATGGATCCAAATACCTTTGATTCATGTGATTCAAAAGTGTGATTTAAATTGGGAAAACAAATGAAATTAATAACACCTTTAAAATCACTAGCCTTAAAACTGTACAACTGATTTGTGTACACAGTGTAGGCTTGCTTAATTTGATTTTCAAATTACAGTCACTTACTCTTTCTTTGTGTTCTGGATTCTACACATAAAGGCCTAAAGGTTTCTACTGTTTCATTTAAAGTACTATAAATAACAAACTATTTCTTATCATTAATATTGTTTTGGGATGTAAATAAAAGGGAATCAAAGATTCTAAATATGGTACTTAATAAAAGGAAAAAGTGTTTCTATATAACAAAGTCTTCATATGGTAAAACAAACAAGAGGATTTAAAGTAAGTGTTAAAAAAGGTTTAGAGTAAGTAATAAAAGGTTATAAAATTAACAAGTCTTTACCCAAAGCTAATTTAACTAGATATGATCCTACAATGGACCTGACAACGATCATCTTTAATCATACAACTCCTATGCCATGCCTTTGACAAAATAATGGTCCTTTATATTAAAAACATTTCTCCTTGGCTGCTGCCTCTAAAATTACTTCCAACATTCAAAATCTTTGTAATCTACTTATTAAAATTACAAACCAACCAAAAATATGTCCATGTGAGACACATACTCCTCTTTTACATTTGCCTTAACTCAAAAACAAATAGGGGGAACAGACCCCCATACCCAACTGAGGCTGGCATTACTTATGCTAAATATTTTAAATTTTTCAAAGGACTGTCCTCTGACAGCGTTTCACAGACATTGGTCAAAACAAGCACCATACATCGCCATTGAAGTTCAGTGGAAAGATCCCCTGACAGGCGACTGGAGAGGCCCAGACCCTCTCATAAGTTCTGGGCGAGGATTTGGTTCCATGTTCTCTCGTGGACAAAAACAACCTATATGGGTTCCAGCAAAAAATCTTAAATATACCCAATTTAATAACCCCTGCCCAAGAGAAAGTCTCTCTCTTGAGGAATGATCTTTTATTCATTACAGGAATGCCTCAACTGTCCTGGACCCTTTGTCTGGCCTGCGTGGGACTCTTCATCATTTCCCTGATTACCTTTATTGTGTGGCTGTACTACCCCGCATCTTCTACCATGATGAGGATTATGTCTTCTCACACTGGGACAAAGAACTTATTGCTCTTACAACAGGGGGGCCTTTGTGTGACACTAGGGGAAAAATGCTGCTTCTATGCTGACCATACCAGGGTCATTAGGGACTCCATGGCCAAACTTAGGGAGGGACTCACCAAAAGAAAACAGGAAAGGGAGTCTCAGGAGACCTGGTATGAGTCCTGGTTTAACCAATCTCCATGGCTAACTACTCTAATCTCTGCCATAGCTGGGCCCCTAGTGCTTCTGCTGTTGGCCCTGACCTTCGGTCCTATTATTGTAAATAAGTTAATGGCCTTTGTCAAATAACAAATTGGGAACATACAACTGATGGTCGCACAATGCCAATATCAGGTGATGGTGGCCAGTCCTCACTGTGAGGAACTCTCTCAGGAGGAAGAAGACCCCTCCCCTGGGGAGCTCCAGTTGGACAGCCCCTAGGCAAAGGGGACCTGAAGTGCTAGTGTGGTAGTCAATGACTGGTAAGATTCCCTGAAAGATGGGGACAACCTAAGACAGGCACACACTCGAGTTTGCCTATTACAAAAACAAAAAGGGGGATATGTGGGGGACATATGCAAGGGCATGCCACAAAATGGCGCTGAGCTACCAGCTCGGGCCTGACCACGCTGCCCCGGGACAGCCATCACCTCGCCCTTATTGGCTGACCTCTGCTTCCATGTTCGTGGACAAGACATGGACAATGAATACTCTCTTATCTAAGTGCCTCTGTACATCCCACTTCCGCATTCTTAGCTCAGTAACAGGACACCTACCCCCTCCTCTATATAAGCCTGTATCTCTCCTCAATAAATCAGTTCCTGCTTAAGACAGAACTCTCCGGCTCAGGCGTGGTAATTGTGTGCCAGATGACTTTACCATTCTCAGCCGTCGTCCCGGGGACTCCCGGGGTTCCCCTCCTCCCCGCTGGCCAAGGGGGGAGACTGATACCTGGCTGGGAGGACCCTGACAATTACTTCATTCCTTGAGCAAAATTTCACCAGACCAGACACTGTATGGAGTCCTTACGGGTCCAATGGACAGCACAGCACCCTAGCTGAGGTTTTCCCCTCCCCACAATCCAGAGCTCTTAGAATGCCCAGTGCAGCCACAGGAGTTCCATGCAAGCAGGTGACACAGAGAACTGGATCACTCATGAATGAACCG
The DNA here is from genome assembly GCA_004024805.1 of Geosciurus inauris. Lineage (NCBI taxonomy): Eukaryota > Metazoa > Chordata > Mammalia > Rodentia > Sciuridae > Geosciurus > Geosciurus inauris. The sequence goes on from PVHX01026632.1 coordinate 4,638, forward strand.
TTCATTCACGCTGTCACTGATTTAGGAAATAATAATCATCCTAGTGTCAGAGTACAAGTACAATCCTGGGTGTGGTGTGGGCAGAGTGTACACCATCTGTGCCTTGGAGTTCATAGTGCAAGGATATTACCAAGCTCGGTTCTTGTCCCCAGTGCCAATAATGAGGACATCGTTTGGAGAAAAAGGAAAGAAGTTTTATTGCTTTGCTAGCAAAAGAGAAACTCAGGAGACTCCAACCCTGGGGAAAAAGAGAGTTTTCAAAGAGGTGATTCAATGGCTATGTTCCAGGTATACTTTGACAGGTGGGGCTGAGGGAAGTGTTGAAATTCACTTGCTAATTTTGGGAGAGGGAGAAGAGGAGAAAATATGTCCCTTTTAAAAGAAGCTTCTGTTACTGTAGTATGCTGTTTTTAAGAATGAGATGGATATCACTACCCCAGGTACATGTATGAAGACACAAATGGTGTGACTCTACCTTGTTTACAACCAGAGAAATGGAAAATTGTGCTCCATATGTGTACTATGACTTGAAATGCATTCTTCTATTTTAAAAAATAAAAATAAATTAAAATAAATAAATGAAAGAAGCCTCTGTGGCAGAGCAGCAAGGGCTATACTCAAAATCTTGAGGTGGACCGCTGTTCTAGGGGTATCAAAACCACACGATCACATCTAAGGAAGTGCGCCTGCAGTTAGCAGCGCTTCCGGTGCTGTGGAGCCTGTAACTGGAGAACTGGTTTTTTTAATTTTTTTTTATTTTTTAGTTATACATGGACACAGTGTTTTTGTTTTGTTTGTTTATTTTATGTGGTGCTGAGGATCAAACCCAGTGCCTCACACATGCGAGGCAAGCACTCTGCCACTGAGCCCCAACCTCAGGCCCAAGAACTGTTTTTTAAAGCAGTTTTATTTCACCAAAAACTCAAACAGCAAGCACAGAGAAGACCCCGACAGCCCTTGCCCCTGCATGTGACCAAACACTCTGCTCCCCAGAGGTCTGCTGTTGCACTTGATGCACCCTGAATGACACATGGTTGTCACTCCACAGCCTCCGTTTGCCCACATTTGGGCTTGGTGTACATTCTATGGGTTTGACTGATATAGAGTGGCACGTGCCCACATTGAGTATCCCGGAGAAGAGGTTCCTTGTCTTCACACCCTCTGTGCTCTGCCTGGTCATCCCCTCGTCACTGGTCCTTGGAAACCACTGATCTTTCTACTCCTCTCGCCTTCTGGGTTTCATTCCAGAATGCCATAAGCTGCAACCATACAATTTGTTGCCTTCCCAGCTTAGCTTAATTCACTTATTTAAGATTAAGGTTCCTCCATGTCTTTCTGAAAGTCCCATTTTTTTGAGGGGGGTTACCGGGGATTGAACTCATGGGTACCTGGCCACGGAGCCACATCCCCAGCCCTTTTTTATATTTTATTTAGAGACAAGGTCTCACTGAGCTATTTAGTGCCTCACCATTGCTGAGACTAGCTTTGAACTTGCAATCCTCCTGCCTCAGCCTCCTGAGCTGCTGGGATTACAGGCATGCACCACTGCACCCAGCTTCTGGGGTTTATTTTTGAGATCACGTAATTGTTCCAAAATTGACTGTGGTGATGACTAGCCTATCTGTGAATGTACAAAACACTCCTCAAGTCTACACACAGAATCGGTAGGTTACATGGTGTGTGATTACATCTCACTATAGCTACGAAGCATAATAAATGCCTAGAGGAGAAAAGGCAGCTCACATAATGAAACCACAAAGGAATTCCTGAGTTGGCAGTGAGGGAGAAAAGAGCAGCAGCCCCACTGTGGACCTGAGTACATGCAGGGAAACCAGCACTCAGGCACATTTTCAACCAATAGCATTTTTCTTTATTTTGCTCTTACAATAAGACATGAAGGGACCAACTGGAGGCCTGGCACATCAGGGTCTCCAAGAGAGCAGCAGCGTTCTGAGCAAAAGGGGGAGATGAACGGATCTCCAAAAGGCCATCTCAAGTCAATGTATTACTGACCACCATTGAGGCAAAGCAGAGGAAAACTTCTGGTCCCCTCAAATATGCAGACGTAAATACAAATGGCTCCTCAAGTATTTCTGGAGGTAAGATGTCCCTTTCTACATTACTAGGTCCTCCAGAGTTGCAAGTCATACCACCACAACAATTAACAAAATAGAATTGGTTAGGGGCCACTCTTCTTGGGGTTTCAGGAGGCACTTCTTCAGGATACACAAACGTGCAGTTCTGAGTGCAGTTCTTGTAAATGAGCAATAAACGAGGGCTCACACCTGGAAAAAAGTGGTGATGGAAATGATCGGTCTCACATGTTCTGGCTGTGCACACAGCATGTTCAACGCGACTTGCACCACACACTCCTGAATATCCCAACATCCCATTACCTAGACTTTGTGAGCAGGAGGGAACGTCTAGTCCACAAGAGGGTGCGCTCACTCTGAGAGCAACCTCCTCTGGAGTTGTCTTCCTGTCCATGCTGTCATCTTTGTGTCTGCCACTGGCCCTCCAAATGGCATCCTGGTGCTTGTCACGCAGATATACACATAAAACCTTCTATTCACTTTTGTCTTAAGTGTTCTAGAGCGCTTAGAAATTACGTGGAAGCTGGGTGTGGTGGTGCACACCTGTAATCCCAGCACTTAGGGAGGCTGAGGCAGGAGCATCGCGAGTTCAAAGCCAGCCTCAGCAATGGCTAGGCACTAAGCAACTCAGTGAGACCCTGTCTCTACATAAAACACAAAATAGGGCTGGGGGTGTGGCTCAGTGGTCGAGTGCCCCTGAGTTCAATCCCCGGTACAAGGAAAGGAAAAGGGAATGGGAAGGGGAAAGAGAAGGGGAAAGGAAAGGAAAGGAAAAGAAAGGAAAAAAAAAAAAAAGAAATTAAATGGAGACCAGAAATCATTCTCTAGTTATGTCCTGGTGATGTTGAGGGAGATGCAGAAGGGCACAGACAACCAGGGCAAGACAACAAGTGAGGAAATCAGGGGCAGGCCCAGACTAGAGAGGCATGGAGAGGGTCTTCCAATGAGGTCAACTTCCCAATTGATGAAAGTGGGGGACCCAATCAGACAGACACTCCCATACTTGTGCTCCTAAGCAGGGGATCCAACAGAAAAACTAAAACAGACATATGGACACAGGGGGCACCAATGAATAATAATGAGGAGAACTTGTACGGGGGATAAGAAGAGAGAGAAACCAGGCACAGTGGTGCACGCCTGTAATCCCAGAAGCAACAGAGGCAGAGGCAGGAGGATCGCGAGTTCAAAGCCAGCCTCAGCAACAGCAAGGCGCTAAGCAACTCAGTGAGACCCTGTCTCTACATAAAACACAAAATAGGGCTGGGGAAGTGGCTCAGTGGTCGAGTGCCCCTGAGTTCAATCCTAGTTAACCACCAAAAGAAGACAGGGATATTCCAGAGACCATAAAAAGAGCAAGTCATATCTCCCTCACTGCACTCCGGCTCCAGAGCCCCTCCTCTCTGTTACCATCACTCTTGCAATCAACCTGCTACTTGCTTGCTGTCTGTGTCCTGTTCTTCAGTTTTTGGTGAATGGAGGCAACGAACTCAGCACCTCTAGATGGTAACAACCTCTCAACTGTTAGCAGGATAGCCTATGTTTATCTGTCCTTTCTCTGATTTGCTGTAGTTGCTAGGACCCCCCCAGGACAAGCTTGTCCCCTCAGAACACCCCCCTCCCCGTGGTGTTCCAAGCTTCTGCACTCATATGCAAACAGTGACGGGCTCTTAACACCAACCTCCTCCCAGCATGGACACAAAGCCCCATTCCACAGCTAACGTTGTCACCTTGGCCAGCCAGAGCTACCTGATCCAAGCTTCACCTAAGACCTCCTCCTTCAAGAATCCCCAGGTGAAAAATCAGATAAGGATATTTCAAAGAAAGAAAATTAAAGAACAATATCCCTGATTGAGCTAAATAGAACAATCCTCATTAAAACATTTCCAACCTGCATTCAAAATCACCATGCTATGAGAGACAAGATGGCGGGCCATAGGAAGGCTGCACTCCTTGCTGCTCCATGACCCGGGATTCCAGCAGTGGGAATGCCGCTTCTCTGTGAGGCAGGTGAAAGAGGGGTTCCACCAAAGCTCAGTAATGGACAGAGTGTCACAGAGACTCACCATTCTGAGTGCATTAAACAAAGAAAAGGGACTATGCTGGAGACAAGCTGGTTGCAGCAGCAGCACTGGGTGAGCACAGGGGCGTGACAATCAGAGGGTCACACGGACAGAGCGGTGCAGAGAATCCGGACATCAGAAAAGCAGACTGCCCATAGCCAATCCAGAGGCTGCACTGTACACTGGTGCATGAAAAGTGCCCTGTGTTCCCAACAGTCCTCAGACAGCGGAGGCAGGAGCCATCTTGCAGCTGCTGCTGCAGAGGCGGGAGACCTGAGGCAAGGTGGCTACAGGGTCCTGACAAGCACCTACCACGTGACCTAGGCTGGACCTAGCACAACAAGAGCGCAACAGGCACAGGGAATATTCCACTCATGGAGATTCAAGTCAGAAAAGCAAAGGGGAGTGCGGCTTGCTTCCTGTTGTGAGTCTGGGGGCTGGAGGACCAGCTGAAGCAGATGGGTGTGAACGTGCTCTGATACTGTGCCTGGGGACCCTGGAATGGCTGTGTTCATGGGCAGCAGAGGGGGAAAGATGTGCTCCTCTGCTCCACAAGTGCAATCCTGGGGAGACTCCTGGGATCCAGACTCCCAGCAGACATCAGCAACGGCAGGCCCTAGAGGTGTGCAGACCTCATCTCTCCAGAGCAGTCACCACCCAACAAGCCCCTGAGGCCTGATCAGACTTAAGGCCCACCTAAGGGAACTCCACGCAGAGAACTCTGCAGCAGCTCCGCCCTGGGAGTGCAGCGCCTGGTCTGTGCAGACCCAAGCCAGCTGACGGTGCTTCCCATCCCATCCTACCTCTCACTGATGAGAAGGGAAGCTAAGAATTTTTGAACTCCCACTGGCCACTTGGCTAGCAACACAAAAAGAGGCAGGGTTTAACAACCTTGACCCTTAACTCCTGCGCTCAGTACATAGCTCTAGAAGAAGGAAAGAAAGAAAGTTGGGCGCAGACGGTGAACATATATTCTCATTGACTATTCTGCCCACCTCAGTGGAAAAAAACCCTTAATTTTTCATTATGAATGTCTTTTTTTTCTCTTTTGTACGTGTGTGTGTTCTGTGCTGATTGGTTCATGGACATATAATTTGTTTCTTTTTCTCTCATTTGTAGCATTTTAAAAATGTAGTTATTTGGGGCTGGGGATATAACTCAGTTGGTAGAGTTCTTGCCTCACATGCACAAGGCCCAGGGTTCAATCCCCAGCACCACCCAAAACAAAAAATAAAAAACTGTAGTTACTTTTTCCTTGCCTTGTCTTTTAAGGATTGGGGGGTTTATTAGTATATTTTGTTTTGTTTTGTTTTTTGTATTGTTTTTCAATTGTCTGTTTCTCTTGTTTCTCATTCTTTCTTTTCTTTGGCCAATGGCCAGATCTGTTGCTCTTTCGCTCTTTCTTTAAAGTTTTACTTCTATTTTTTCCCCTCCTTCCTTAGAATCATCACATCCTACATCTCTTCTGCACTTTCTCTGTTCACTTTTTGCAACTGTAAACTCTTCTCTACCTTCCTATCATATTTTCTTCTCTTAATTAACTGTATTCTTACCATCTTTTAGCACTGATTGGTTTATATTATACCAATATTATAATAATACCACTATTAATGTGGTTGCAATTTTATTACTGCTGTGGATGCCATACTTGACACCTGTTGTTTGATTTAATGCCAGATATCATACATGGTTACTTATTGTTTTTGTTGATGGCAATTGCTGACCCTATCGTTTCTGGGTTGTGTGTGCGTGTGTGTGTGTGTGTTCATGGGCAGCAGAGGGGGAAAGATGTGCTCCTCTGCTCCACAAGTGCAATCCTGTGTGTGTGTGTGTGTAGCAATTAACATTGCAGATGTCATAGCGGGAACCAAGTGTTTAGTTTAATCCTGTATATTGTTTGCATTGGTTGTTGCTATTATTAGTTTCCCCCTAATCTGTGAGGTGCTAGAAATCTATACGGACACTACAAGTTCATAGGGTAGAAATTCTGCTGCTGAACTAAACTCAACCCAAAGATAGTGCACCTTGCTCCACACACAAATTAATGACACTCAATCTTCAGCTATACTTTAGTACAAAGAACAGAAGAGACAAAAAACCAAACTTACAAAAGAGTCTCAAGTGGAAACAGCTAAGGGTGAGCTCTCAGGTCCTGCCTGCGGATATCTATTGCTATAACAGAAAAAGAGTGAAATAACACAAAGGCTGTGTACACCATACCTATGGAGGGATCTCAATCCAGCTCACCCTAGGACACTTTAGCAACTGAAGACTGTGCCCTAAAAAATAAAGTAGAAGAAACCACTGCAATTGATATGCAAAACCAATACCTCTGAAAACATGAGAGAACAGGCAAAAGCATCTCCCCGCAAAATCCACAATCTCCCAACAAAGGAATGCCCTGGGAGTGAAGTAGAAAAAAACCCAGAGAAAGCTTATAAAAAACTGATGAGCAAGGAAGGAATTAAGAGAGTGATTAAAGGAGATAAAAGACCATTTTAATAAAGAAATAGAAATAGAGAAAAGAAACCAAGCAGAACTCCTAGAAATGAGAAACAAGATCAATCAAATGACAAACTCACTTGGAGGTATCTGTAACAGACTAGATGATATAGAAAACAGAACCTCAGCCCTTGAAGATGGAACTTCAGGCACTGAAGACAGGCTAGATGGTCTTCAGTACACAGAAGGCAGCAAGGGGAGCATCATAGAGCATGACCAGAATATGCAAGAGTCTGGGGCAACTTTAAAAGAATACACCTGAGAATCACGGGATAGAAGAGAACATGGAGATAAAAACTAAAGGCATAAAGAACAATTTCAATGAGATAGTTACAGAAAACTTCTCCCATATTGGAAATGAGACAGACATCTACACACAAGGCTTACAGGACCCCAAAGAGATCTAGCCAAATGAGAAGCTTGCTGAGACATATCACAACCAAAATGCCTAACATAGAAAGCAAGGGAAGAATATTAAAAGCTATAGGAGATAAACAATAGGTCACATTTAGAGGTAAACCCGTAAGGCTCACTTCTGATTTCTCTACTCTGACCCTAATATCAAGGAGGGCCTAGAATGAGATATTCCAAACCCTAAATGAAAACAACTGCCATCTAAGGTTATTATACCCAGCAAAACTCAGTTTCAAATTCAAGGGGGGAAATAAAAACATCCCACAACAAGAATAAACTAAAAGAATTCATGAACACCAAACCAGCACTACAAAGAATACTCAAAAGATAAATTTCACACAGAGGAATGAAAAAACAATTCCAAAACCCCACAAACGGGAAAATCAATAGAGGAATGATCCACCAAGTGAGATTTAAGACAGGATAAAATATAGCAAAAAACCAAAATGGCAGGACACCACAAACACATTCTGTACTAACGCTGAATGTCAGAGGTCTCAACTCCCCAGTAAAAAGACACAGATTAGCAGAATAGATCAAAAAATAAAATCCAACTATATGCTATTTTTAAGAGACCCATCTTACAGGCAAAGACACTCACATGCAGAAGGTAAAACGATGGCAAAGACACTCACATGCAGAAGGTAAAACGATGGCAAAAAAATTTCCAGATATCTGGTCCAATAAAACAAGCAGGAAAACCTATTCTCATATCTGAAAAAGTAGATTCAAGCAAAAATTAATCAGAAAAAGCAGGGCATGGAGGCACATACCTGTAATCCCAAAGACCTGGCAGATTAAGGAAGGAGGATTGCAAGTTTAAAGCCAGCCTTGGTACCTTAGTGAGGCCCTAAACAACTTAGTGAGACCCTGTCTCAAGATAAAATATTAAAAAAACAGCTAGGGATGTCACCTAGTGGTTAACTGCCCCTGGGTTCAATTCCCAGTACCAAAATAATCATTATCATCATCATCATCATCATCAGAGACAAAAACCATTATATCCTAGTAAAGGGAACAATCCAACAAGAAGATATAACCAGACTAAACATTTATGTCCCAAATGTCAACACACCCATATACATGGAAAAAAATTCCATGATATTAAATTCAATATAGACCCCCAACACAATAATATGGGGGATTTCAATATACCCCTATTACCAACAGACAGGTCATCAAAACAAAAAATCAACAAAGATATCTCCAACTTAAATATCACTATGAATCAAATGAACCTAAAGGACATCTACAGAATATTCTGCCCCCAAACAACTGAATTTACCTTCTTCTCAGGTCTGCATGGAAATTTTTCCAAATAGATCATATTCTAAGCCATAAAGCAAATCTTGGCAAATATTAAAAATATATATAATCCCATGTATCCTAATAGATCATAGTGGAATGAAACTGGAAATCAACAGCAAGAAATCATATCCCTTTACTAGGATATGACCACAAGTTTATATGGATTGACAGCAATTTTCTTGCTGTCAATCCATATAAACTCATGGAGATTGAACAATACTCCTTAAATAAGTGGACCAAAGAGGAAATGACAGTAGAAATGAAGAAATTCTTAGAAATAAATGACAACAAAGGCACAACATATCAAAATTTCTGGGACAGTTGAAAGCAGTTCTAACAGGCAAATTTATAGCAATGAGTGCCTACATTAAAAGATTAGAGAGACCCCAAATAAATAAGCTTATGCCCCACCTCAAGGCCTTAGAAAAAGAAGAACAAACTAATCCCCAAACCAGTACAAGACAGGCAAAACTTAAGATCAAAGACAATATCAATAAAATTGAGAATAAGAAAACAATACACAAGGTCAATGTAATGAAGAGTTAGTTCTTTGAAAAGATAAAATTGGCAAACCCTTAAGAAAACTAACCAAAAGAAAAAGTGAGAAGAAGCAGATCAACAAGATGAGAGATGAAAAAGGAGGTATCACCAGAGAATCCTCTGAAATCCAGAGGATTATCTGATCCTGTTTTGAAAATTTATGTTTCAAAAAACTGGAAAATCTGGAAGACATGGACATATTTTTAGATATATATGACCTGCCCAAATTAAACTAGGAAGATATAGAATGTGAGATAGACCAATATCAAGTAATGACATTGAAACAGCAATTGAAAGCCTTCCAACAAAGAAAAGCCCTGGACCTGATGGTTTCTCAGCTGAGCTCTACCAGATCTTTACAGAAGAACTAAAACTAGTCTTTCTCAAATTATTCCAGGAAATTGAAAGAGAGGGAATACTCTCAAACACTTCTTATGAAGCTGGCATAACCCTGTTACCAAAACCAAACAAAGACACATCAAGGAAATAAAACTATAGATCAATATCCCTGATGAACATAGATGCAAACACCCTAAATAAAATATTAGTAAAAACATATGAAGAAGCCAATACACCACAATGAAGTGGGTTTCATTCCAGGAACGCAAGGTTGATTCAACACAGGCAAAACAATAATGTGATTCATCAAACAGAATTAAGAATAAAATTCATGTGATTGTCTCTATAGATGCAGAAAAGGCCTTTGATAAAATCCAACACTCATTCATGTTAAAAATGCTGGAGAAGCTAGAGATCGAAGGAGCTTACCTCAACACTATAAAGGCCATTTATGACAGATCCAAAGCCAATATCATACTAAATGGAAAAAAACTAAAAGCATTTACACTAGATTGAGGAATAAAGCAAGCCTGTCCACTCTCAACACTCTTATTCAATATAGAATTAAACTATAGTTTAATAGTTTAATTTGAAACATTAGCCAGAGCAAGCAGACAAGAAAAGGAACATCAACAGGATACAATTAGGAAAAGAAGAAATCAAACTGTTTGCTGCTGCTATGATCCTATACACAGAAGATGCCACAAATGCACCGGAAGGCTTCTAGAGCTTACAGACGAAGTTGGCAAGGCAGCAGGGCAGACGACCAGCACCGTAAGTCAGCAGCTTCCCTCCACTCCAGCAACGGTCCAGTCCAGGGAGGGACCAGAAAGCTAGCCCATTCACAATAACCTCAGAAACAAACAGGCAAAACACCCCTGAGAATTAATCTAAACAAGGAGGTAAAAGAGCTCTATAATCAACAGTATAGAACCCTGAAGAACAAAATTGAAAATGACCCTAAAAGATGGAAAGAATCTCATGTTCTTGGATAAGCAGAATTAACTGGCAAAATGGCCATACTATCAAAAGCAATATACAGATTCAATGCAATTCTTGTCAAAATACATCCTTTTCTGAATTAGAAAAAAATAATTCTTAATTTGGAAGAAGAAGAGACCCAGAATAGCCAAAGCAATACTAAGTAAGAAAAGTGAAGCAGGAGGCATCAATACTTGATCTAAAATTGTACTACAGAACTGTAGTACAAACCTGTAGCCATTTGATAATTGACAAAGGTGCTAAAACATACCATGGAGAAAAGGCAGCCTTTTAACAGAAGGTGCCAGGACAACTGGATAGCTAATGTAGAAAGATGACCTCAAACCTCTCTCTTTCACCCTGCACAAAACTCAAATCGAAATGAATCAAAAACTTAGAAATTACACCAGAAACTTTACAACTGCCCAAAGAAAATATAGGGTCACACTCCATCATATCAGTGATGGCACAGACTTCTTAAGACCCCCAAAGCACAAGAAATAAAACCAACAATCAATAAGTGGATGGGCTTAAACTAAAAACCTGCATATCTAAGGAAACAATTAAGAGCATGAGAAGAGAGCCTACAGAATGAGAGAAAATCCCGATTTTCTTGGAGAAAAAAATCTTACTCCTCTGATAAGCTATTAATATACAGAATATACAAAGAACTAAAAAAAACTAGCACCAAAAAAACAAATAACCCAATCAATAAATGGGCAAAAGAACTAAACGGAACTTTTTCAATAGAAGAAACACAAAAGGCCAAAAAACACATGAAAAAATGCTCAACATCTGTAACAATCAGGGAAATGCAAATCAAAACTACATTAAGGGCTGTGGCTGTGGCTCAGTGGTAGCGTGTTTGCCTAGCATGTGCAAGGCACTGGGTTCGATCCTCAGCACCACATAAAAACAAATAAATAAAGATAAAGGTATTGTGTCCATCTACAACTACAAAAAATATATATATATAAAAACCCAACTGCATTAAGATTCCATCTCACTCCAGTCAGAATGGCAAGGATCAAAAATACAAACAATAAATGCCGGCTCGGTTGGAGGAGAAAGGCACAACTGCACGCTGTTGGTAGGACTGCAGGCTAGCACAAACACTCTGGAAAGCAGTATGCAGATTCCTCAAGAAACTAGGGATGGAACCACCATAGGACCCAGCTATCCCCCTCCTGGGTATTCTCCCAGAAGATCTAAAATTGGCATACTACACTGACATAGCCACATCAATGTTTATAGCAGCACAATTCATAATAGCTAAATCTGTGATGCCTGTCAATAGAAGAATGGAATAAGAAATTGTGTGTGTGTGTGTGTGTGTGTCTGTGTGTGTGTGTATACACACACAATGGCGTTCCACTTAGCCGTTAAAAAGAATGAATTTATGGCATTTGCCAGAAAATGGGTGGAAATGGAGACTATCGTGCTAAATGAGATTAGCCCAACTCAGAAACTCAAAGGTTGGTGTTCCCTCTCATACATGGAAGCTAGAGTAAAATTTTAAAAGGAGAGAAGAAATAATAAGATTACAGAAAGAACCAATGAAATACAAATTAATAGACAAGCAAAAGGAAGTCTAGTAGAGTAGAGGAAGAAGCAGGAAAGGAGGAGCAGGAAAACAGAAGCTAATGAACTGAAAACTATTTCCATGCATATATGAGTTTGTCAGGATGAACTATATACAACCATAAAGAAGAAAGAAGAAAGACTCACCATGATCAAATTGGTTTCACCCCAACAATGAAAAGTTGGTTGCACATATGCAAATCAATAAATGTAATTAATCATCTATATAGAATTAGGGACAAAAATCACATGATGATATCAAAGAAAATTCAACATGTCTGTATCTTAAAGAAGAATTGATGAGACCACAGATAAAAGAAATTTACCTCACTTTCACAAAGCCTATATGAGAAACCTGAAGCCAACATAACACTGAATGGAGAAAAACTGAAAGCATTTCCTATAAAATCAGAAACAAGACAAGGATGTTCACTCTCGCCACTCCTACTCAATACAGTCCTTGAAACTTCAGCCAGAGCAATTAGGCAAGAGGAGGAAATTAAAGGGATACAAATAGGAAAAGAAGAAGTCAAATTACCTCTGTTTGCTGATGATAAAAATCTCTACCAGACCCAAAAATCTCTACCAGAAGACATTTAGAGCTGATCAATTCAGCAAAGGAGCACAATACAAGATCAACATACAAAGCCGGGCGTGGTGGCGCACGCCTGTAATCCCAGCACTTAGGGAGGCTGAGAAAGGAGAATTGCGAGTTCAAAGCCAGCCTCAGCAATGGCGAGGCGCTAAGCAACTCAGTGAGACCCTGTCTCTACATAAAACACAACATAGGGCTGGGATGTGGCTCAGTGGTCGAGTGCCCCTGAGTTCAATCCCCAGTACCAAAAACAAAAAGATCAATATACAAAAATCAGGAGAACAGGAGGAGGGAGGTAGAGGGAGGAAGTGCTGAGGACAGAATTGGAGCAAATTATGTGCCACGTGTTTGTGATTATGTATCCTAATGCTTTGTATAAGTAAAAAATATCAATACAGAAGTTAATTAAAATATTTATTCAAAATAGTGTAAGTTAAAAAAATTAATAACTTTTCTATAATCCAATAATGAACCTACTGAGACAGACCAAGAAGACAATTCCATCAGCAGTAGTCACAAAAAAATAAAATACCGAGGAAAAAAACCTAACCAAGAGGTGAAAGACCTCTACTATGAAAATATGGACCACAGAAGAAAAAAACTGAATAACACTTCAGAAGATGGAAAGACCTGAGTGTTCATGAATAGGCAGAACTAATATTGCTAAAGTGGCCTTATTATTGAAAGCATTCTACAGATTCAGTGCAATTCCCTTCAAATTACCAATGACATTCTTCACAGAACTAGGGGAATAAATAGTCACAAAATTCCTTTAGAAGAATAAAAGACCCCGAGTAGCCAAAGCAATTCTGAGCATTGAGAGCCATGCTCGAGGCATCACAACATCTGACTTGAAGTCACACTACAGAGCCATAGTGACACAGACAGCAGAGCACTGGCATAGCAACAACACACAGAACAAGGCAACAGAGAGGCAGCTCCGGACAAACCCAGAGGTGCCGTCACCTGACCCTTCACAAAGGTGCCTAAACAGACTGGAGAAAAGACACCTCTCTAACAAATGGTGCTGACAAAACTGGTCATCCGTATGTAGAAGAAGGAGACTGGACCCTATTGCTCACCCTGCACAGAAGTCAACTCAAAGTGGATCACAGACCTGGGCATCAGACCCCAAACCATGCAACTCCAGGAAGAGAACACAGGATCGACACACCTGTACAGGTGCAGGCTCAGCCTTCCTCAATAGGGGTTCTAAAGCTCAAAGGAACACTCAGGATTAATAAATGGAATGGCCTGAAATTCAAAAGCTTTTGCACAGCAAAGGCAACTAAAGCATGAAGAGAGAACCCACAGAATGGGAGAAAACCTTGGCCGGCTACTCTTCTGACAGAGGGCTAACATCTAGAACATGGAAAGAACTCACAAAACCTAACAAGAGAAAAACAGCGCAATCAACAAGTGGGAAAATGAACTAAACAGACACTTCTCAAAAGAAGAAATAAAAAAAGCCAACAAATACGTGAAAAATGTTCAACATCTCTATCAAATAGGGATGTGCAAATCAAAACTACACTGAGACTTCATCTCACTACAGTCAGAATGGCAGTCATCAAGAATACAAACAATAGTAAGTGCTAGACAGTATGGTGAAAAGTACAACTACTACGGAAATCAGTATGGAAGTCTTTAAAAGACTAAAAATGGAAACACCACACAAGGCAGCTATACCACCCGTTGGTATCTGTTCTAAAGGATTAAAGTCAGCACACTATACGATACATGCAAGCCCATGTTTATAGCAGCACAATTCACAAAAAGGCCAAACTATAGAACCAGCCTAGGTGTCCACCAATGCATAAATGACAAAGAAAATGTGGTATATAAATACACAAAGGAGGGGCTGGGGCTGTAGCTCAGTGGTAGAGCACTTGCCTAGCATGCGTGAGGCACTGGGTTCAATCCTCAGCACCACGTATAAATAATAAATGAATAAAATAAAGATCCATCAATATCTTAAAAAAAATAAAAATAAAAATAAATAAATAAATACACAAAGGAGACTTATTCAGCCATAAAGAAAATGTTGCAGGAAAATGGAACTTGAGAGCATTATGAGAAATAAGTCAAACTCAGAAGGTCAAGGGTCATGTTTTCTCTCTTTGTGGGAGATGAAAAAAAGGAAAAAATATGAGAAGGGATCTCATGAAAACTGAAGGTTGACCAGGAGAGTAGAAAAGGTGGATCAGCAGAGAGTGAGAGAGAGAAAGGAGTGCTCTGGAAAACAAAACCAACAAAAGCAGTACATTTTATGGATGTACAAATATGTAAGCATGAATTGCACTTCCATATGTAATTATAATGCACCATTGAGAAATAAATAATAAAATCAAAAATTAAATGGTTCAGAGTCAATGTCTCGATGGTGGCATTTCAAAGATCACACTTCGGTATCAAGTTTAGAAACCTTGCCTCACCCTAGATACTGAAGATTTTCTCTCTGAACATTTTAGACTTTGGCCTTTTACATTGAAGCCCATGGCTCGTTTGGGGCTACATTTCATGTAAGATCTTAGGTCAAAGTGCCTTTAGCCTACAGGTGAAGAGGTCACCGTTCCCCTACCAGTGGATTCTGCACCTCTGTCAAAAATCTGTTAGGAGTATTTCTATGGGGCTGTTTCTGGGTTCTCTCTACTGTTCCATTCACCTATGTGTCTTTTCCTTCCAAAGTATCTCAGTGAGGTTGGGCGTGGGGGAAGCTCAGTGTCTGACATTCAAATTTTCCCATATAGTGTCTTTTGCTTTTCATCCTACAAAGTCCTGAAATGAACAAATATTGTGAAGAGAATACACCCAAGCACTTGGGGACTCCCAGATCTCACCAACCACTCGCATAGATTCTGTGTCCTAGTGTCCATCAGGTTTACTCAGGTAAGGGGAACCCCTAACAAGCTTGGGAGAATATGTCCTGCAGAGCTGTTATAGTTCCTGAGATGGTGGCAGGAGGTGAGAAAGGACTGAAGCTCAGAGGAAACATCCAGAGCCAAGCCACCTGCCACCGAGGCAGGGTGGGAAAGTCAGACTTTCCAGGAAAATAGCAAAGCCATGTCTGTCCTCCCCATCGGGCCGATACCAAGAGGTCTCCTGCAGAGATGTGTAAACTTTTCATCGGCGCACCCGCAGAATGTGCTGTCCAGGAGCCACACAGCTGCTGGTTGAAAGGCCCAGTAGTGGTGAAGGTGGGATAGATTTTGAGGATGGGAAAGAGAACAGGATGGAGTCCACTGCTGCTCTAGTTTGGAATGCAGGTGGCTCCCAAAGGTCCATGTGGTACAGCCTTGTTCCCTGGCATGGTGCTATGGGTAAGCCGGGGATCTTTCAGAGATGGGGCCTACTGGGAGCTCTTTGGGTCACAAAGGAATGTCTTTTAAGGGGTAACAGGGCCCCACGCCTCTCCTCTTGGTTTTTCGGTTTTGTTTAATGGTGTAGTGGGGGTGGCTGTTGCACGTGC
>PVHX01026633.1:0-20519 GCA_004024805.1 Geosciurus inauris
TCTGGGCCTTGTATTAATCAGGATAGGCTAGGTTATGTTGTGTGAAAAATGACACAACCACCACACCCCACCACATACAGTTTTGCACACCTGTAATTCCAATGACTCCTAGCAACTCTGGAGACTGAAGCAGGAGGATCTCAAGTTTGAGGCTAGCCTCAGAAACTTAGCACGACCCTGTCTCAAAACAAAATATAAAAATGACTGGGGATATATCTCAGTGATAAAGCTCCCCTGGGTTTAATCTCCAGTACCAAAAGAAAAGAAGAGGAAAAATATCCCCCCACCCCCATCTCAGTGGCTTTCTTGCTCATGTTACATGTCTTTTATGGGTCTGCTACAATTCTATCCATAATTTTCTTCATGTCATGTCAGGTTGTTGGGGAAGCCTCTATTTGGGACATTGATGGTCTTAAAGCAGAAAGAGCAGACATGTGGCAAACCACACACTGATTTCTACAGTTTCTGCTCAGAAATGTCATGTTACTCCTGCTCACATTCTGTTGGTTAGACAAGTCTCATGGCTATTCCTGAGTTCTCCAGACCCAGGATGTTTAGCCATTCTGCAGAGTAGGACACCATAACTGGGCTAACAAGAGTTCAACCTGCCACAGTCCTATTCTCTTCTTACCCCACAGTGTAGAACTGGACCCACATCCTTTCCCTTCTATGGACCCCATCAGGGCTCTCCATTGCTGGCTGAATAGGGTTCAGGCCTTCTCCAGTCCTACTGTATCTCCTTCCTTAGTTCTTACCTTCATCCCCAAATGAAACCAAATCAAAGGACTAACCATTCTCAGTTCCTCTGTGCCCTTGCTAATGTCACCAAGGGCAATCTCATTATTCCCATGGCCTCCTGTTGTCTCTAGACCTGACAAACTCACCTAGTGCTTGCTGAGCTGCTCTGTTGGACTACTTTATTGGAACCTCAGACTCAAGATATCCCAAAATGTCTCATTCTCCCTTGCTATGGTTTGAATATGGTTTGAGTGTGTTCCTAAACATTCATATGTTGGAAGCCTGGTTGCCACTATGGTAATGTGAGAGCTGGTGAAACCTTTAAGAGGTGGAGCCTAGTGGAAGATATTTAGGTTATTAGGAGTGTTGCCCTGGTCATTTCCCCAAAGAGTGGGTTGTGACAAAAGAGCACAAATGGTTCCTCTCTGCTCTCTGGCTTTCTGCCCATGTGACTGCTATCACAAGCACTCCTGTCATTGTGATTCTACCTATCATGAGACCCTCACCAGAGACCAAACTGATGGGGCCACCTGATCTTGCACTTTGAGTCTTCAAAACTGTATCTAAATAAATCTTTTTTCTTTATATATTATCTAGCCTCCAGTATTTTGTAATAGCAACAGAAAATGGATGAATACACTCCCCTAACCTGCTTCATCTGTGAGACCTGCATAACTCTGGATCCTCCCCAACTCTTCTCTACTTTGTCTTCTCTTTACCATTGGCACCCAATCCATTACTCCGTCATATTGAACCTGTCCCTATCATGTTTCTCAGTTCCAGCCTCTCTCTCTTCCACTTCTGCCCTTGGTACCCTAATTTTGGAATGCATTCCCTTCAGTCATTCCAAACTACCCTGGGACATGGTAGAAATGCAAGAAATATAAATTTTTTAAAGCTCAATTCCCCATAATTCCAAAAGTATTTTCTGAAAACTTGAAACAAGCAACATGCTAGGGATACACTTGTGAACCAGAGCTCTGCCAACTTATTATCTCAATTTCCTTGGCTACCTTGTCTCTACTCTCTCCTTTCTGTCCACATTTCAGAAAGAAGCTGTGGGAGTCTTTCTCATGCAATATGATAAACTAGTAGATTCCCTGCTACAAAACCCATCAAATATCCCCATTATCTACTGAATAATCCAAACTCTTCCCTGTCCTAGCCTATGTCCTTTCCCAACTTTCATCTTCACCCACCCTGCACAGTGTCCAAATCAAAGGAGTAACCATTCTCAGCATGTTCTTCTGTGACCTTGCTATGTCACTAAGAGCAAAAAGGACATGTCCAAATTTTTCCCATCCTTCAGGTTCCCACATACATATCAACTCTTCCATGAGCCCTTCCTGGATGCCCACTTTTTTTTCTATCCTTACTGAAATTTCCACACCAGGGTATCTGAAATTCTTCTTTAGGAGTGCCATTTTCTCCAGTTCCAGCTAAGTGTATCTTCTTTCTTCTCCAGCTCATGAGTTTCTTGTGGTCTGGAGCTGTGCCTGCTCAATCCTTGTTTCCCCACAGTCCTCATAGTTAGAGCTCTGTAAGCATTTGTGGAATGAGTAAACTTGTCATTGGAAATGAGAAGTAAGAAAATGAAGTGCATTCCTGAACCTAGGTCTGGAATTGCACCCAAAGCAGTGCAGGGCAATTACTCAACCAAACCCCAAAACATCCTGAGGGGCCAGTTGAGATTCCAAAGAATGGCTCATTAAATGGCAAGGTGATCAGACCCCCAAGAGTATTATAGTATGTCCTCATGACAGACAAAGAAAAAAAGAGATGTTCTTGTAAGGGCAAAAAGATCAAAGGGCGGCAGCAAACCATGCAAGTCATTTCAGGCTTTTATTCAGGAACAGGATTCATCTGCGAAGGTGGTGGTGGTGGACCCATTCTCCTGGTGGAAAATGAGCCACTGAACAAAGAAAGGGACTGGGTTTTTATAGGTTTATGTTGGGGGTGGCATAGTGGAGACGTGCCGGTTCTCTCAGGCACTTAGGAATTTGGGGGCTAGTTCCATAAATCAATGAAGTGGTCAGTTTTAGTGCCCAGAAATTTGGGCTCAGGGGTCAGGGTCTTGCAAGCTGCGGACCCGAGTGTCTCTGGCCTGGCGGAGCACCCTTCCCTTATCTATAGCAATTAGTCTTAGGGAAACATTCATCAGGGGAGGGAGGGGTGTTAGCATAGAGCTATGTGCCTCTTCCCTCAAGCTACACTGTTTTCAATTCCCATTTCCTATTAGTTCTATCTAGGCATGTCCACATTGAAGGGATCAGAGTATGGAGCTAAATGAGGATTTAAGAATTTTGGCTTAGCACCAGGTAACATCCTGAACACCTTTATCAGTGTTTTGAAATGTTCAAGGCCTTGACTTGGGTTCAAGCATGCTGGGAAAAAAGCTGACCAGGTCGCAGAGCACTCAAGGCACTCCGTGATTTACAATCAAGACACAGAAAGAAAAGGGGGCAAGTAGGGGACCCTAAAACCACAGGTTGTTATTGTTGGGATGTCCAGCTGGGGTTCAGATCCTTGGTGTCCTGAACAAAGAATTCAGCAAGACACACACAAAAAGCAAAGTACAGATTGATTGAAGGTGAAGGTGGAAGTAGCACTCCCTTAAGGTAGAGTGGATTGGACTGAGCAAGAGAGGGAGGCTCAAGGCCCTGGATGTCTGGAAATTCCTGTCTTATGGGCTGGGTTGTGAGGTGTTCTCTTCCCTATTATGGACCTTACCCCATTTACTCCCCATTGGTTACCTGTGGCTGGAGTTATCATGGGTGACAAGTCCTCAGTGGCAAGAGTTGTCATGGTAATGGGACATGATGACTCATCTCCCTGTCTTGTCCTCCAGTGGAATTTTTCTCATACTCTGCCTCTGCCATCTTGGTGCCCCTGAACTCCTACCTAATAAGATGAAGCAGAATGCCTAATCAGTACTCTTCTGAAGCCAGGCACAGTGGCGCAAGCCTGTAATGCCAGCACTTTGAGAGGCTGAGACAGGAGAATCATGAGTTCAAAGCCCGACTTAGCAACAGTGAGGTGCTCAGCAACTCAGTGAGACCCTGTCTCTTAAAACACAAAATAGGGCTGGGGATGTGGCTCAGTGGTGGAGTACCCCTGAGTTCAATCCCTGGTACCAAAAAAAAAAAAAAAAAACCCACCCTTCTGAGCATTTATAACGTACTAAACCCAGGCCCTAAAATCTTAACTCCAAGTATCTGTACCCTAACTCTTCCAGGCTCTCATTGTATGACCTTCTATTCTCTCCTTTGGGTAGGGAATGGTGAGGTCCTCACTTCTCATTTCATCTTACAGATCAAAGTTAGTTGGGCCTCCTGCTCTCTTGTTTGCTGTGTTCTTACCCTACTTGTATCCTTCTGCCGTGGGATGACACACCACAAAGGCCTTCATCACAGAAATGTCATGGACCCTGCTGTGTTGTGGCAGATGGGGCTGTGTGGGCAGCAGGGATACAAATAGGTTTTCATAGATCCTTAAGCATAATATTTGACAATCATATGTGTCTTCAAAAACTCCAAGTACCTTCTGGATGGCAGAAAGCCTCTCAGTTGCTAAATGGCAGATGCTGCAACTTTTTCAGTCCTGACAATTCAATTCCTTTCTGAGAGAATCCTTAAACTCACAACTTAAAAAAGAAAAAAAGAAAAAAAAAAAATCTCTGAATCTCACAGAACAATATGGCCACCTCAGGAATACCAAGACTCTTAGAAACCTGGTACGAGTGGACAGACAGATAGGAATGGTGGGAACATGAGATTAAGAGAATAGTTCTATAAAATAGGCCCACTGTGTGGATCCCCACATGCTTTATTTTCCAAGAAATAATTTATCTGCAGCCCTGCCTGGCCTACTAAGTGGACAGGATATGTCACATTCCTCAGCAAACTACCTATTCACTGCAGGAAAAATGTAGGCCCAAAATGTTGATAAGAGGAACCCAAGTTACCCTAAAGGAAGAGACTTTTGTGACCAGATCCTGAGACTCTGGGAGATAAGGATAGTTCCTCCTAACCATGCAATCTATAAGAATGTATGGTTAAGAATTCAATTAGAACCAGCCAGCATGGGCCAAGGTGACTTAGAGTTGCCATGACAATAAGGACTTGAAAGTTTGACGTCAGCCAAAAGTCAAGAGGTGGGCCTGGGTGGGACTCTGGAAACTTCTCCGGGATCCCAATAAAACTGGAGTTCAGGAGAGTCACACTATTCCTCTCCTGAGAGAACCCACTTTCTCCCTTGAGAGTGTGCCCTCTCCCTTTTCCTATCCCTTCACTAAACTCATGCCTATTACTCTTAGTGACATGTCTAAAATATTTCTGACTTGATTACAATATTTGAGGTTTGAAGGGGGGCCTTTGCACTGCCTCACTTTCTTGGAAGGCCCAAACTGGGGCCTCTTTGGGGTGGTGAGGGGGTGTTAAATATGTGCTAAAAAAAGTACATTGAACTAAACAAGTCTTTCTCAACTTCCCTTAAATGTCCTTTATTAACAGTGAAGGAGGAAAGAAGGTGCATCCAAGAAGCTGTTTCCTTCAGGGAATAGTAAGAACGGAAGAAATCCACTCCATGGCCAGAAGTGTTTGCACACAATTCTAGAAGGAACTTAAACAGTAGAATAGCTGGCAATAGTGAGGAGGAAAGGGAGTCAAGGTCAGACACGCCCCTCTGGAATATCAGTGCAAAACCAGCTGGTAAACGGGAGAAAATGGAAGCTGGAAAGGCCACTACAAGATGTCTCCTCTGGCCACAATGCAGTGCCATGCGCCACCTACTGGAAGAGTGTGGAACGTACCCTTCTGTCAGGACAAAGGAAGGAACGTCGCCGGGGATGGGCAAGGCATTTGTTCCCGGCTTCATTTTCAAAAAGGCTTGCAGATTTAGACTTCTGACATTACTGCTGTGGAGGGCTGCGGAGTCACAGTGTAGCACACGTTAGAAAATGTCACTCCTCCTGTCCTCACAGCACGGGCACAGCCCTGTAGCACTCCCAGTTAGATTTTTCCATGAATCCTGGAATTGTCATGTAAACAACTCAAATGCATTACATTGTACTCGCAGGTTAAAACAATTGATTTATTCAATGAAATTTTAAAAAATATTCCACAGAGAACATTGTACTGTGTGAAATAAGCCAGGCATAGAAAGACAAATACCATGGGTTCTCATTTATGTGTGGAATCTAAAAGAATTGAACAATTGAAACAGAGTAGAATGGTAATTACAGAGGCTAGGGCATAGAATGGGGAGATGATGGTCAAAGGATACAAAGCCTCAGACAGGAGAAAAAAATGTTTCTTTAGCTCTACTGCACAAGGATATAGTTAATAATAGTGTATTGTACATATCAAATTTGTCAAGAGTGTAAATGTTCTTATGACACACACACAAAAAACAAATATCTGAAGTGATGGGTATGTTAGTTAGCTTATGTTTTTAGAAGGGCTGCAGTAAGGGGCCCGACTTAATTTTACAGGAGTATGAGCCAAGAGCATGTCACTCAAGATTTACAAGTGTGCTTTCTGAATTTCACGGGGCTCATAGATTTTCCTAAAAGACTCAGTGTATCTCTCTTTATCCTAAATCCCTATCTCATACCAGGAACCTCAAAAAAGTGGAAGCCCTGGGATTGAACAAATATGACCATCTAGCCGGGTGTGGTGGCGCAAGCCTGTAATCCCATCACTTAGGAAGGCTGAGACAGGAGAAGCACGAGTTCAAAGCCAGCCTCAGCAACGGCGACATAAAACACAAAATAGGGCTGGGAGTGTGGCTCAGTGGTTGAGTACCCCGAGTTCAATCTCCAGTACCAAAAAAAAAAAAAGACAAATATGACCATCTTTCTTCAAGCCAAGATTAAGAGGTAACAATCACTAAATTGACATATTCTGATTCAAATAAAACTGCAACCATTCTTTTTTTCTAAATATTTTTTTAAATTGTCAATGGACCTTTTTACTTTATTTGTTTATATGTGGTGCTGAGAATCGAACCCAGTGCCTTGCACATAGTAGGCAAGTGCTCTACTGCTGACCTATAACCCCAGCCCACCCCAACCATTCTGGGTGAGCATAAAATGGAGTTGGCTTCTTAAATTTTTGCAGAATCTCTGAGGCAAAAGGTGTGTGTGTGTGTGTGTGTGTGTGTGTGTGTGTGTGTGTGTCTATGTGTGTTTTGGAGGGTGCTTTTGTTTTGTTTTCTCCCCGGACTTATAAGTGAGACAACCACATCCTACTACAGAGCTGCACACAGTTAACTGTTTTACATCTGGAAAAGACAGGCAGTATAAACCTTTTTTTTTGGTACTGGGGATTGAACTCAGGGGCACTCAACCACCGAGCCACATCCCCAGCCCCATTTTGTGTTTTATGTAGAGTTCACTGAGTTGCTTAGCGCCTTGCCATCGGTGAGGCTGGCTTTGAACTCGTGATTCTCCTGTCTCAACCTCCCAAAGTACTGGGATTACAGGCATGTGCCACCACGCCCAGCTTATAAAGCTGTTTGTAAGGATGCACTCTGGAGCAAGACTTCCCCAAATTCAAATCCCTTTGGGATTTGAATAGTGCTTGAGGGTTATTTTTTTTCCATTTGAGATGAACTTATAGACAGACAAACTGATGTTACTGTGGTCTGTATGTGTCCCCCAAAGCTCAAGTATTGGAAACTTGATCCCCAATGAAATAATATTGAGAGGTGGCACCTTTAAGAGATGATTAGGTCTTGAGGGCTCTGCCCTCATAAATGGATTAATGCCACTATAGAGGGAGTAAGTTCCTGATAAAAGAGACTTTCTATTTTAGCCTCAATCCCTCTTGCTTTTCCATCTTCTGCCATGGAATGATGTTCAACAAAGACTCTCACCCAGTACTGGTGCCATGCTGTTAGACTTCCCAGCCTCTAGAATTTTTTTTTAGGCTCAAGAATTTTATTTTTCCTAATTCATGGAATGTACCAAATTTGTTTGATTGTTTAATAGTAAACACAAACTTATTTTACTAGAAAGTGAAAATAAAATACTTTTCAAAAGGAAAATGATCCACTTATACATTTACGAAAGTTTAGGTAAATATATACCTTAAGTGAATTCCACTGTATGTAAATTAAAATAAATAAACAAAAATAAACTTTCCAGGGGACTGGGGTTGTGGCTCCATGGTAGAGCACTTGCCTTGCACGCGTGAGGCATTGGGTTTGATCCTCATCACCACATACAAAATAAATAAATAAAGGTTTAAAAAATTTTTTTAAAAAATAAACTTTCCATAATATTTTACATATCGAACTGAATATATTTAGTTTCTTGTTTTTCCAAAGTCATTTTAGTTAATTATGAATCAGTTATTTCAGTCAGTTATTAAATTACTTAATCCCAAGTGTCCTCCTGAGTGATGCTGACTAAGGCTTGAATAGCAGTAAGATTTCAACAAATTTATGATAAAAAAAATGTCAAAAGCATGAAGATACAAATATTTACCTCCTACCTTATAATTAACATAAGTTTCATGACTGTGCCTGTTATTTTTTTAGTTAATCAATTGATTTATTTTAGAGTAGAATGCATTTTGACATATAGTACACAAATGGAGCATAACTTCTCATTCCTCTGGCTGTACATGGTTCAGAGTCACTTCACTAGTATAATCATACATGTATATAGGGTAATAATGTCTGTCTCTTTCTACTGTCCTTCCCATCCCCACAACCTCACCCCTCCCCTGACTCTCCTCTACACAAACCAAAGTTCCTTCATTCTTCCCTATCCCCCCACCCCACTATTTCTAGAACCTTGCAGTATATAAAATTTAATTGTTTTACAAATTACGCAGTCTCAGGTATTCTGCTATAGTAACACAAAATAGACTAGGACAAATGCCCCCCTCCCTTTTCTGATACTGGGGGTTGAACCCAGGGGTGCTATACCACTGAGCTACACCTCCAGCCCTTTTTTATTTTTTTTTTAATTTTATTTTTTTAATATTTTGTTTTTAGTTGTAGATGAGCACAATATCTTTACTTATTTATTTTTATGTGGTGCTGAGAATCGAACCCAGTGCCTCACACATATGAGGCAAGCGCTCTACCACTGAGCTACAATCCCAGCCCCTCCTTTTTTATTTTTTACTTCAAGACAGGGTCTTGCTAAGATGCTGAGCACGGCCTTGAACATTTGAAACTACTGCCTTATCCTCTGGAGTCCCTGGGATTACAAGTGTGCCCTACTAGGGCAGATGTCTTTAATAGGAGTGGTACTATTTGGTGGAAATCACAGAGTGCCAGATACCTGTTTCTCAAGGTTGACATATCTCCACTGTGACTTATATAATGCTGTCCTACAGGACTTTCTGAGATGATGGAAATGTTCTACATCTGTAATAAATGTTTTTTGTATTGAAAACTTCAATTCTGCAACTGAGGAATTGAATTTTAAATTTTCCTTTTTTTTTTTTTTGTACCAAGGATTGAACCCAGGAGTGTTTACCACTGAGCCACATCCCCAGCCCTTTACATTTTTTATTTTGAAATAAGATCTCACTAGGTTGCTGAGGCTGGCTTTGAACTTGTGTTCTTCCTGCGTCAGCCTCTCAAGCCTCTGTGATTCAGCTTATTTGATTTGTATTGACATATAATAATTGTACATATTTATGGGATAGAGTGTGATAATTTGGCTCATTTCAATGTGTAATGATCAACTCAGGGTAAATAACATTTCAATTTCTTAAATATTTATCATTCCTTTGTATTGAGAACCTTTGAACTCCTCTTTTCTAGTTCTTTATAAAATATACAATAGGACTGGTGTGACTCAGTGGTAGAGAGCTTGCCTAGCAGGCACAAGGCTCTGAGTCACCTCCAGCACCAGACACATGTAAATGTAGGAACATGAGGTTAAGGAGATAATTCAGTAAACTGGGCCTATTGTGTTGACCCCATGTGCTTTTTTTTATTTTTATTTTTTAATTTTAAAAAATTTTTTTGGTACCAGGGATTGAACTCAGAAATACTTGACCACTGAGCCACATCCCCAACCCTATTTTGTGTTTTATATAGAGACAGGGTCTCACTGAGTTGCTTAGTGCCTCGCCATTGCTGAGGCTGGCTTTGAACTCATGATTCTCCTGTCTCAGCCTCCCTAAGTGCTGGGATTACAGGCTTGTGCCACTGCGCCCAGCTCCATGTGCTTTTTTTAAAAAAAACAACTTACCAGCCAGACTGAGACAGGAGAATCACTGAGTTCAAAGCCAGCCTCAGCAATGGCGAGGTGCCAAGCAACTCAGTGAGACCCTGTCTCTACATAAAAAATACAAAATAGGGCTGGGGATGTGGCTCCGTGGTTGAGTGCCCCTGAGTTCAATCTCCAGTACCAAAAAAAAAAAAAAAGTCAAAAAACCAATTTACCTGCAGCTCTTTCTGGCTTTAGTCAACAGGATGTATTATATTCCTCAGCAAACAACCTGCTATCTACAGGAGAAATGCAGGTCTGAAAGACACCATCCTGCCGATAAGAAGAACACACAAGTTATCCTGAAGTAAGTTTACACGGATTTCAGAACTTGGGGAGATATGATAATTAGAAGCAAAGCCCCCTAACCATGAAATCTGTAAGAACAAGGTTCAATTAGGACCAGTCAGTGTGGGCCAAAGTGACACAGAGTTGCCAAGGATCTTTAGCATGCCATTATAATGTAAACTTTCCTCTCCATGAGGTAAGACTGTGCACAGTGGTAAGTATGGTGCAATCCTGTTGTCAGTCAAGAGTCAAGAGGTGGACCAGGGTGGGATTCTCTGGAAACTTCCCTGAGACCCCCAATAAAACTGGAAGGGAGAAAGGCCATGCCATCCCTCTCCTGAGAAGACCCACTCACTTCCTTCTTCTTCTGTCCCTTCTAATAAACTCACACCTGCTACTATGTGCAACATGACTGAAATCTTTCCAATATGATTTCAAGAACTGGTAAGAGCAGACATATGTAGTTGCTTTGGCCCTGCAGATGCCTTGTGTGCCCCCCCCCCATATATATATACGGCATACATATTGTACTTGCATGCAGTGGTATGCATTCTGTGTATATATAAATATACATAAATACCTATGTATATATACAAATTGTTGTGAACTGTAGTTCCTACTACAGTAGAATGCATTCCTACTACCTGAGTGTATTTTGATACCCGTTATGCAACCTCTTTCTGCCCTCTGTCCTCCCATTTTCAGTTTCTAGGGACCAATATTCTACACTTTGATGAAATCCACACTTAAAAGAAATTTTTGTATAAAATTTCACAAATCCTTCCTCCAAAAGGAGAAACATGGACTTTCTTATTTCCGAGAGTCACAATTTCTGCATGGGTATTAGAAATACCAAGGTGTCACAAGAAATCAAACACGTGCCCAAAAGTGGGTGGGCAAGGCAGACTTTACACCTGCCAGAAGGGCTTGCTACCAAACCTGGCTAGCAAGTGCGCTTGGGTGAGCAGTTTCTGCTTTTATCCCAACATAGTGCTCCCCTTTGCCCTGATTGGAGGAACTTGGGGTTACAATTTATGTGATTATCTAATTTTAAAATTCCCTTAGCAAAGGGAAGGGCTGTAATTAAAATGGCTACAATTGGATCCAATTAAGGCTAAATACTATATTCTGAAAATGGATCGCTGAACTTTTTATTTCTCACAGTGTCAGCCACACCAGATGTTCTTCTAAGTGCCAGTGAGTGGCTGCAAACTCCTCCCTCAGGAAGAACCTGAGCATTTTCCAGTCACCACGAATAGCAGAACATTTTGTTTGTGTGTCTGCTTCATTTTCTCTGGTCTCAAACTGAAAATGTTCTAAACATGGCATTGCTTTTTGGGTTTTCTCATTCTCCTCTTTCTCACCCCACCTCCCACTCTTCAGTATGCTGGGCACGCACTCTACCATTAAGTAGAGTGCTTCAGTGCTTTTATTTCTTTTACCACTTTTCAATTGTTCTTCTGATCATTTAGTAATGAATGAATTTGTGGGACCCCTCTGAAATTAAGAATAAATTTCTCATGCTGAGAGTGGAGGCTGAGGGGGGCTCACTGCGCCCCTCCTCCCCATGGCCTGATAGAAGCCAAGGAAGCTGAGGGTGGAGGTTGCCCCTCCCATCCTGTCTAGCACAGGCTAACTAAATTTACATATATATATTTCCTGCCTTTTGTCCCATTTTGCGCCCTCTTCAGGCCAACTAAATCTATATATTCATATCACTTGTTTATTTTTTTGTTTTTGTTTTTTGTTTTTTGGTAACAGGGATTGAACTCAGGGGCACTCGACCACTGAGCCACATCCCCAGCCCTATTTTGTGTTTTATGTAGAGACAGGGTCTTACTGAGTTGCTTAGCACCTCGCCATTGCTGAGGCTGGCTTTGAACTCGCCATTCTCCTATCTCAGCCTCCCTAAGTGCTGAGATTACAGGCGTGCGCCACCATATCACTTGTTTTTTGTTCCTATACATTGTAACTGCTTCTGTGGGACTCTAGGGGAGAAGGAATGTAGCTGCTGTCCTGTTTGATCTAACTGTATAAAGCTCATTTTCCCCATCTTTTATCTATTTCTTATGCAGGCAGTCAGTCAAATCCAGCCAACTGGGATCCAAGCAGGGTCCCTGAGCTAGGCTCCTGGTAACAGTAGTTTATGTATAATGGTTATGCTCACAGTACATCTCCCAGAGGAGGAGATGATGCTTTGTGCAAATCCAGGCACTACAACTCTTGATTCAATTCCAAGGACTTTAGGAAGGTGGCAGTCTTTTTTTTTTTTTTTAGTTGTTGATGGATCTTTATTTTATTCATTTATTATTTATTATGTATATGTGGTGCTGAGGATCGAACCCAGTGCCTCACGCATGCTAGGCAAGCGCTCTACCCCTGAGCTACAGCCCCAGCCCCAGGAAGGTGGCAGTCTTTTCCTTGAAGTTCAACTACATTGGGCATCCCAGCAAAAGTGTTGAGGGTCCTTTGTACCACTCCCCAGATCCAAGTGACATCATACAAAAAAATAGATCAGAAACAACAACAACAAATTTTATTTTAAAGTTCCTGGCAAGTGGTGCAGAGTAGAGCTAAACTAAACAAATGTAGTTACCACTGAAACATTTTTCTTTATCTTTCCTCATCTGAAGAAAAATATGATTATGTATCCCAGCATTCTTGCAATGAATCCGACACCAACAACAAGAAAAGCAATACCTACAATTTATTGAATACTAACTCATGTGGCACTTTGCAAAAGTTATTACTTCTGGCTTCATGATCACCTTATCATCTTCATTTTAAGGATGAAAGGTTGAGGTTTGGAAGTAGTAAAAAATTCAACATGAGTCTTTTTTTTTTTAACTTTGAATGGATTATAGATTCACAGGAAGCTGCAAAACGTGGATGATGCAAAGGTATAATCTTCACCTATTTTCCCCCACAATGATAGTGCAATATCAAAACCAGGAATTTAGGCTGGGTGTGTGGCCCAGAGCACTTACTAGGCCCTGGTTTAACCTTAGTATTGCAAAACAAACAAACAAAACTCAGGAATTTGGGGGTGGGGGTGGGCAATTCCATGTTTCATGGAATGATTCACACAGCTACAAATGAGATCAAGATTCAGAATTATTCTATCATCACAACAGTCTTTTGTAGATGTTTTATGTTCACCTGTGTACAAAAGATCTTCCTGCTACCCCTTGGTTGTGGAACTAACTCTCCTCTGCCCTTACCCCTCACCCCTGGCAACCACTAAATAAAATTTCAAGAATGCTATATTGCCAGGCACGATGGCACAGGCCTATAATCCCAGCAACTCAGAAAGTTGAGTCAGGCCTGGGTGACTTAGCAAGACCCTTTCTCAAAATAAAAAATAAAAAGAACTGTTTAGTGGTAAAGTAACCCTGGAGTTCAATTCCAAATACAACAAAAACAAAAACAAACAAAAAAACCCCTAACCCCGTCCCCCCCCCCCAAAAAAAACCCCACTGGACAAATGGAATTATAGGTATACAAGCTTTTTTTTGGGGGGGGGAGGTACTGGGGATTGAACTCAGGGGTACTTGATCATGGAGCCACATCCCCAGCCCTATTCTGCGTTTTATGTAGAGACAGGGTCTCGCTGAGTTGCTTAGTGCCTCACCATTGCTGAGGCTGGCTTTGAACTCGTAATTCTCCTGTCTCAGCCTCCCAAGGTATGCAACCTTTTAAGATTGACTTTTTCTCGCTCAGTATAATGCCCTTGACATTCATTAAGATTATTATATGTATAAATAGTTATTTCCTTCTTGATGCTGAGTAGTATTCCATGATATTGTTACAGAGCTGGGGATTTCTGGGAAACTGAGGCAATGTGAATACTCTCCTTTAAACCCTAATTCTTGCAATCATGTCAGAAAGATTTCAGACAGTCTCTCAGAGTAACAGGAATGAGTTTATTGAAAGGATAGGAAAAGGGAGAGGGGACACTCTCAAGGGAGAAAGTGGGTCCTCTCAGGAGAGGAATAGTGTGACTCTCCTGCAGTCCAGTTTTATTGGGATCCCAGAGAAGTTTCCAGAGAGTCCCACCCAGGTCCACCTCTTGACTTTTGACTGACAGCAGGTGACATTGGACTTTCAAGTCCCCACTGTCATGGCAACTCTGGGTCACCTTGGCCCATGCTGGTTGGTTCTAATTGGATTCTTTTTTATTTTGGTATCAAGGATTGAACTCAGGGGCACTTGACTACTGAGCTACATCCCTGGCTCTATTTTGTATTTTATTTAGAGATAGGGTCTCACTTAGCACCTCACTTTTGCTGAGGCTGGCTGTGAATTAGCAATCCTTCTGCCTCAGCTTTCACAGCTCCTAGGATTATAGGCGTGCACCACCGTGCCCAGCTAATTGGATTCTTAACCATACATTCTTATAGATTTTATGGTTAGAAGGGACTATCCTTATCTCCCAGAGTTTCAGGATCTGGTCACAAAAGTCTCCTACTTCAGAGTAACTTGGGTTCCTCTTATCAACACTGTGTTGGGCCTGCATTTCTGCAGTGAACAGGTAGTTTGCTGAGGAATGTGACATGTCTTGCCCACTTAGTAGGCCAGGCAAGGCTGCAGGTAAATTATTTCTTGGAAAAGAAAACCTGTAGGGTTCAGCACAGTGGGCCCATTTTATAGAATTATTCTCTTAATCTTGTGTTCCCACTGTAAAAGATCACGGTGACAGCAAACTATTCAAGTCATTTTAGGCTTTATTCGGGAACAGGATTCATCTGTGGAGGTGGTGGACCCATATTCCCAATGAAAAATGAGCCCCTGAACAAAGTAAGGGACTGGGACTTTATAGGTTATTTTTAGGGAGGTGGTTTAGTGAAAAAACCTGCCAGTTCTCCTGGTTCTCCTGGGCCCTTAGGAATTTTAGACTCGTTTTGATCAGTCAATGAGATAGTCAGAGAGTTGAGCCCTTGGGTCAAGGGTCCTGTGTTCTGGCTGAAGATTATCATCTCAGTGTGGTGATACACTCCTTCTTTTCTGCTCCTCCCTTTCTGCGATTAGCATCAGGAAGGCATCTGTTGGGGGAGGTGGGGGAAAAACCTTCCTTTTCTCAGACTACATTATTTTTGGCCCCCATACCCATTACCCACCATCCTCATCTGTCTGTCCTCTAACATTATGCAGTTCGTTTAACCCTACAGGATATTTTGGTAGGTTCCAGTTTTTGTCTGATACACTTAAAGCTTCTATGAACAATTGTTTCCAGGTTTTGATCTGTTCATAAGTTTTCCTACAATTGCTGGGTTGGATTGTATGTTTAGTTTTCCTTCCGTTTTTCCTTCCTTCCTTCCATTTGCGGTGCTGAGGATGGAACTCAGGGTTTAGCGCATGCTAGGCAAGCACTCTTCAGTTACTGGGTAGCATAGATCCTAGGGGCTAGGCTGTTCATAAATATTGGAGTCATAGTGTAGTAGGGACAGATGAGGCAAGGCACTGAAGATAGCAGGAAACAGTTTTATCTGGCTGTATTGGTTCAGAGGGTAAAGCTTTTGCTGTAATCAATTAATTGCCCTGAACCCCAAATTCAGGCAGTTTCAGAACTTCATAACCAGTGTGTAAGGGGAGGGGCTCAGAAATTCACAGTTTGCAAAAATTCCCACAAAAGCACCTTTTTATTTCACTGTTCTGAGCAAATTAACCCTTCAAGGATAGCACGTGAGAAGGGGGGTGCTTCTTCTCCCCTTTCTTTCCTCCCCCTGCCAGCTGTTACCATGGAGCCCATGGATTAGTAACATCTCTTATCTTTGCAAGGTAAACATTTCCGTGAAGCTCTGACTCAAGGCCAGAGGCCTTGTTACTGACCTGTCTTTCCTACCACACTTTACATTTGCAAACACACTTCTATATAACAATAGTAACAATAGTAACTGTTAGTGCAAAAAGAATCCGACAAAGCAAACTTCACAAATCAACTCAGCACTTTTTTTTTTTTTTTAAATATTTTTTTAGTTGTAGATGGACACGATGTCTTTATTTTATTGCTTTGTATGTGGTGCTGAGGATCGAACCCAGGGCCTCACGCATGCGAGGCAAGCGCTCTACCGCTAAGCTACAATCCCAGCCCCCAACTCAGCACTTTATTCAGGAATGAAGCTTCACACAGGAACAGGGGATGCAGGAAGAAGTGATGCTGTGATGGGACCCACTTTCCTAGTAGAAAATGAGCCCCTGAACCAAGAAAGGGACTGGGTTTATATAGGTTGTCCGGGAAGGTGATCTAGTGGGCATATCATTTTTCGTGGGTACTTAGGAATTTGGGGTTTGTTCCATCAATCAATGAGATAGTCAGTTCTGGTACTCAGGAAGTTGAGCTCTTGGGTCAAGGGTCTTGTGTTTTTGCAGGTTAATGCCTGCCAAAGTTTATCACTTCAGTGTGGTGAGGCACTCCTTCTTTCCTGTGATTAGCATCAGGAAGACATTTGTTGGGGGAGGTGGAAGCTATCAGTGCATGGCTATTTTTCCTTTTTCTCAGGCTATATTATTTTCAGTTCCCATACCTACTAGTAACAATATACTATATTGTTACTCTACTAGATAGTCCATAAATGTTTGTGAAAAACTAGTAAAGGGGCATTCATTACCTGGAGTGTGGATCTCTTCCAGGCTGGTGGCCAAGTAAGGTAGAGCAACAGGAAATGGGAAGTGTAACTACATTGGTCTTTTTTTGTAGAGACTGTTTTGCTGATAGTCCTAAGATCGATTATGGTGAAGATTTCTGGGGAAGCTTGATTAAGATCTTCTGTGGAGGAGGGGGTAGGAAAAGAGGTTTTATTCAGTTTTGAAGGAAGATGGAAGAAACTTCATTGTTTCAAAAGTTCCATCTCTGAAAAGCTCTGGAATGAGGAAAGCTTTTAAGAGGGGAAAGGATGTGCTAGGACGAAACACTGGAGTTTCCCAGGTTCTACTTCTGTCCTTGGCTCTGAAAAAGAGTTTCACAGCTTTGATATACAGAGTCCCAGGAATCTCTTATATCAAAAGGAGCTAGGACTTTTGAGGCCAGCATCTGCATTTTCCTTTTAGATAAATATGATTTTTTTTAACTGAGCAGAGGAAAAGGTATTAAGAAGGCTTTCTTTAGAATTTAGAATACCAAAAGAGAGAATGTGAGAGATGAAGGAACTGATTGGAGACACAGTTGGGAGGGAGTCCTCTCCAGTCTCCACTCTCAGCACGAAGAAGCCATTCCCAATTTCAGAGGGGGTGGCAGGGCAAATTCAGTCTGTTCCACTACCACTGAGCTACACCTCCAGCCCCATTTTTCTGTTTTAAATTTTGCTAATTTCTAGCTTTATTATTTCTCTTCTACTTCCTTTCAGTTTATTTTGCTCTGCTTTTATCTTTTTTTGTTGGCTTTTGATTTGAGACATTTCTCTTTTCTAATGTAAGCGTTTAGTGCTCTAAATTTCCTTCTCAGCACAGTTCTAGCTGCATCCATGAGTTTTGAGTTATTGTATTTTCATTTTCATTCAATTCAATTTTTTTTTTCTGGTATTGAGGATTGAACTTTACCACTGAGCTACATCCCCAACCCTTTTTGTTTTTTATTTAAATTTTTTTTTAAGTTTTAGATGAACACAATACCTTTATTTTACTTATTAATTTATATGTGATGCTGAAGATCGAACCCAATGCCTCACCTGTGCTAGGCAAGCACTCTACCACTGAGATACAGCTCCAATCCTTGTTTTTTATTTTTTTATTGAATTTTTCTCATCTTATTTTTGTAACTTGCTCTTCTTAGTTATACATGACAGTAGAATGTATTTTGACATATTATACTTACATGGAGTATAACTTATTTTAAATAGGATCCTATTCTTGTGATTAAACATGATGTGGGGTTACACTGGTCATGTATTCATATATGAACACAGGAAAGTTAGGGCTGATTCATTAACTCTTTCCTATTACTATCTTGCTTCCCTATTGCTATCCTATGACTATCCTTCATTCTCCTTTGTCTAATCCAGTGAATTTCTATTCTTCCCTCCCTGCTCCTTATTGTGTGTTATTATCTGCATATCAGAGAGAACATTTGGCCTTTGGTTTTTTGGGATTGGCTTATTTCCCTTAGCATGACAGCTTCCAGTTCCATACATTTGCCAGCAAATGCCATAATTTTATTCTTCTTTATGGCTGAGTAATATTCCATTGTGTATATATACCACATTTTCTTTATTCATTTATCTTTTGAAAGGGACCTAGTTTGGTTAGCTTAGCTATTGTGAATTGAGCTTCTATAAACACTGATGTGGCTGTATCACTGTAGTATGCTGATTTTTTTTTTTTATTGCTCTGTATGTGGTGCTGAGGATCGAACCCAGGGCCTCATGCATGCGAGGCAAGCGCTCTACCGCTGAGCCACAATCCCAGCCCCTATGCTGATTTTTTTAAAAAAAAAATTTAGTTGTTTATGGATCTTTATTTTATTCATTTATTATTTATATGTGGTGCTAAGGATCGAACCCAGTGCCTCACACATTCTAGGCAAGCGCTGTACCACTGAGCTACAGCCCTAGCCCTAGTATGCTGACTTTAAGTTCCTTGGATATATACCAAGGAGTGGGATAACTGGGTCAAATGATGGTTCTATTCTAAGTTTTATGAAAAATCTTTATACTCCTTTTCAGAGTGGTTGCACCAATTTGCAGCCCACCAGCAATGCATGAATGTACCTTTTTCTCCACATTCTGGCCAACATTTATTGTTACTTGTATCCTTCATAATTGCCATTTTGGCTGAAGTGAGATGAATTTTTTTTTCTTTTGGTAGCAGGGATTGAACTCATGGGCACTTGACCACTGAGCTACATCTCCAGCCCTATTTTTTTTTTTCAGAGACAGGGTCTCACTGAGTTGCTTAGCACCTTGCCATTGCTGAGGCTGGCTTTGAATTCCTGATTCTCCTGTCTCAGCCTCCCAAAGTGCTGGGACTGCATGTGTGCGCCACTGCACCCAGCGAGTCATTCTTCTTTATGGCTGAATAAAACTCCATTGTATATATATATATACCACATTTTTTAAATCCATTCATTGGTTGATGGACACTTGGGCTGGTTCCATAGTTTGGCTAATGTGAATTGTGCTGCTATAAACATGAGTATGCATGTATCGCTATAGCCTGCTGACTTTAATTCTTTAGGATAAATACCAAGGAGTGGTATAGCTGGATTATATGGTGGTTCCATGCCTAGTCTTTTGAGGAGACTTCATACTTATTTCATTTTGATTTGCATTTCCCTAATTGCTAATGATGTTCAACATTTTTCATAATTTGTTGGCCATTTGTACTTCCTGAAGGATATTTTTGCTGGATGTAGAACTCTGAGTTGAACTTTTCCTTCAGCACTTCAAACATATTGTGCCATTTACTAGTGACCTCTGTCATTTTCGATGAGAAACATGCTGTCATTACATTTCTTTTTTAAACTGGGAATTGAACTCAGGGTCACTCGACCACTGAGCTACATCCCCAGCCCTATTTTGTATTTTATTTAGAGACAAGGTCTCACTGAGTTGCTTAGTGCCTTGCTTTTGCTGAGGCTGGCTTTCAGGTTACCATCCTCCTGCCTCAGCTGCCTTAGCCGCTGGGATTACAGGCATGTGCCACCATGCCTGCTACAATTTCTTTTTTGTTAGAAGTAGTGCACCATTTTTCTCTTGGCTTTTTGTAAGATTTTTTTTGTCTTTCATCAGTTTTATTACGAAGCGTCTTGGCATGAATTTCTTTGCTTTTACATTTTTGGGTTAGGAGAGCAGTTTTTCTTGAGGCGTTGTGCCTGTTAGCATTTCCAGTTTGCTTGCTCCTCCAGTACCCAGTCTGGGATGTGTGAAAGCAACTACTACCATGTTGTTTGTATTTCAGTTCCTGAGGTTCCTGGCTGGTCTACCTTTTCTCCATCTTTCAATCTTCTTATGCTTGTTTTATATATGATATCCAAGGTTTGTAGTTGTACTTAGTGAGAGGAATAGGGAAATATGTGTCTACTCCTTCTGGGAACCAGAAGCCCCCTTTCTTGTTTTCACAGAAGGTCATTGTCAGGTTTGGTCAGGTTCCAAGATGCCCAAATAAGGAAGCTGGTCAGAGCTGCAAGCCAGATGTGACGTCACTAGTGGACATGCCTCCTGTCAATCAGCGAGTTTTCCTGGCCCATCAGGAAGGACTATGGCCTTCTCTTCCTGTACCCAACCCCTCCCCTTCCTGACCGGGTTTTCTTGAAATTCTCTAAGCA
>PVHX01026634.1:0-20519 GCA_004024805.1 Geosciurus inauris
ATTAAGATTGTTTCTTTTTTAATTCCAACCTATTTCTGGAGTTTTGTTACATACTCTGATTGAGCACCTCAGTATTTTATCTAATATTTTAACCGAGTTCTAAGAGGATTTCACATACGTTTGTATTTATTGATCATTTGGGTTTCTCTCATATGAATTAAGATTGTTTCTTTTTTAATTCCAACCTATTTCTGGAGTTCTGTTACATACTGTGATTGATCTTTAGTTATGTCTGTTACAGATAACCATCTACCAACCAGTAGCTTGCCTTTTAACTTTGTTCATCAGATCTTTTATTGTGTATTGAAAATTAGGTCATGTTTTATTTCTTCTTTAAGAAATTCTTTCCTGCTCCAAGTCCCAAAGATACTCTTTGTGTTTTAAATGTGGCTATACAGATAGAGCAATTTTAAAATCTAAACTTATGGGATTATATCATGAAGAAAGAGACTAATTTGAGTTTTCCCATGTAAAAAACTAGCTTTTTTAATGCCATTTATTGAATAGCTCAGTCTAATTCATTCAAATCTCACTTGATTTGAATACCATATCTTTTATATATCCAGTTTTAAGTTTTGAGGCTCTGTATTCTTCTGTTCCATTGGTCTTTTGTCTATCGTATATTACCTTAGTTACCATGACTTTACAGTGAGTCTTGATATTTGATAATTCAAATTTGTATCATGCTTTGCTTTTCAGAATTTTTTTTGCAATTGGTCCTTTTTTCTGAGTGAAATTTTAGGTGTTTCTCAACTTCCATGAAGAACCCTGCAGAGAATTTCACTGAGATGTCTTTGAATTTATAGATTTATATGAAAATTGCCTTACTAAAACATGTATCTTGCCGTTTGTATAGACTTTTATATCTTTCAGACTTTATTTATCTGCACAGATTTTTTCTATAGTATTAGCTTTTGTTGGTGAGTTCTGTTATGAGTAGTGCTTTTAAAGAAAACACTTTTTATGACTCTGGAATTTTTCACAGAAATTATTTTTCATATATGTCTTATTTTAAAGTAGAAAAATTAAGGCAGTTTTAGGGGAATTTTTTTTTGCCACAGGATCAGGGTATAAGAAGGCAGTTCCACTTAATTTTGGAAGTATCTATATGAAGGGTTTTATTCCACACGTGTCCTTCCTGTAGGTACTGTGTGTGTCTGTCCATCTTGGCTTTTTCTTAATAACAAGTTAGTCTATATAAGTGCCTTCATCTGATTTATTATGGATACTATTGCTACTCTTGGATTTCACTCAGTTTATTTCCTTTTAGGAGACGCAGGTCAGAATGGAGATGGGCTGCAGACCGAGCAGCTATTGTCAGCCGCTGGAACTGGCTTCAAGCTCATGTTTCTGACTTGGAATATCGAATTCGTCAGCAAACTGATATTTATAAACAGATTCGTGCTAATAAGGTAAGGGATCAGTATCTGGTGCTTTTCAGCCTAAGTAAAAACTACTATTTTCCCTTTTCTCTCAGCTCCTCCCACTCTTTATCAGTAACTATTCACTATGTCAAGATAAAAGGTTTAATGATCTGGTATTGTGGGCCTGATGTTGGATAGTATATTGTAGTAAACAAGGTTAGAGTATAATGTTTAATTGACGTGTGTTTAGAGGAGAACAGTATGGGTATCTTAGCTAACACAAGACTCACCCCAAATAAAAGACTGTATAATTAATGTAAACCATTGACTGTCAGATTAATTATGTTTATGGAAAAGTGGTGGTGTCTAGTGAGGATTTTCATCATCTTGCTTTTTTGATTAGCTGTTTCCAGTTTTATTTTTTTTTTTACAAAAAAAAAAGGGGGGTTGTCTCAACAATTGTTGAGGTAAATTTATACATTAATGATGATGAGTTTTATTTTTCTATATTCCCTTGTCTGTGAAGGACTAATGAACTACCTAAAAGCTTTTATTTTTGATAGTGACACTACATAGTTTTTCGTCTTGAAAAGTCAACTTAGGCCAGGTGCAGTGGCGCAAGCCTATAATCCCAGAATTTAGGGAGGCTGAGACAGGAGAACCACAAGTTCAAAGCCAGCCTCAGCAACGGTAAGGTGTTAAGCAACTCAGTGAGTGAGACCCTGTCTCTACCTAAAACACAAAATAGGGCTGGGGATGTGGCTCAGTGGCCCTGAGTTCAATCTCCAGTACCAAAAAAAAAAAAAGAAAAGAAAAGTCAAGTCAACTTAGGAGGAAGCTTCCTGCTCAGTTTGAATTTGACTTGAAAAGAAATTTGCACAGAAAACAAATCCATTCAACAAATGTTGAGTGTTTACTGTGGAAGGGTCACAGTGGTGAACAAAAATTCTACCATGGAGCTATTTTATAGTCCTGCAAAGTGTCTTTTGTTCTTAGTTTGAAGTGGTTGAGCTTCATGACTGACAGATGGGTCTAGATAAAGTCTACTCCTAAAAATGTGTTAGTACCTTTTCATCCTAATGCTTGTCACAGCCTTAAGAAACTACTTACTGTGAACAGTATGTATTAGGCTAATTAATAGGCCTAAAGTTAAAGAGTGATCAAATGAAAAGATAAAGTGATAAAGGTTTGATGTGAAAGTTCTGTAGCTTCCTCTATCTGCTCTTTTAAACATTTATGTTAAAAATTCTACTAGACGTTTCTCCTCTTCTAAAAGGAAAAAAAAATACACAGGACTTTTCTAGGCCTCCCCCCGCCCCCACTGGATTTATGTGTAAATCTCCAACAGATCATCAGAGCAGAGCATATTATAATTGACATAGTCTAAAGGGCTCACTTTTCAATAATTTATTCCCTCAGGGTAGAGAACAGATTAAATGATGACCAACTTTAACAGATTAGCTAGATCATCTGTGGGCATGGTGGTGTATACCTGTAATACCAGTTACTTGGGAGGCTGAGGCAGGAGGATTGCAAGTTTGAGGCCAGCACCCTAGGCAACTTAGTATGACCCTGTCTCAAAATAGAAAAGAACTGGGGATATAGCCTTGTGGTAATGTGCCTCTGGGTTCAGTCCCTGGCATTCCCCCTCCCCTGCCCCCCAAACCCCTCACCAAAAAAGAAAAGAAAAGAAAAAAAAATTAGAACAAAACAGAGATTCTAGAAGTGAATATTTTGCTTTTCTTAGTTCATGTTCACAAAGGTTTTTTTGTTTTGTTTTTTTATTTTGGTGCTGGGGATTGAACCCAAAGAAAGGAAATTTTTAAGCATGATTTATAAAATGTGAACTGGAATGGTAACTAAGAATAGCCAGGAGGTGACTGAATGTTACCTATCCTGAGGGGAAAAAACAGCCTTTCTGTGTCAGGGACGCCTCTTCAGTGTCTGTTTCTAAGCTATTTTAGCCAGTAGTTAAGTGGGAATTTCTATATATGAGAACTAGAGTCTCTTGGTTGCAACTGAGATTAGTACAACATTCATATTTGTTGCTTCATCTATTTTATATACACTCATAGATATATGTATGTGCTTTTATATATGTGTATATGCTTTGTTATGTTATGTTTTCCGTTATAAAACTACCATATTGCTAGGCCTATTGATGCAGACCTGTAATCCTTGCTACTCAGAAGGCTGAGACCAGTGGTTTGCAGATTTGAAGCCAGCCTGAGCGAGACCCTGTCTCAAAATAAAAAGAGCTGGGGATATAGCTCAGTGGTAGAGCACTTGACTAACCTGTGAGATACTGGAATCAATCCCCCAGTACTCGAATCAGTTTATCATATTTCATAGAATGTAAGATGCACCATTATTTTATGTACTACTAAGCGATTATTTCAGTTAAACTAGGGCATAACAGCAATAGTGAGATGCATCTTCATTTAGAAGATGTTGACATGTGGAAAAGTATGGTTTAGTGAGAATTGATAAAATTCTGTGTATCAATTCAATTAATAGAAAACTTGGAAATTACATAGACGTGTAAGGAGATATGTCTAGGTGTGTCTAGATCTCCCACATGATTCCCTAACAAACTCAAAATTAACTCAGTACAAAACATTTTTGTATATTTTCTTCCATCATTTTTCTCTGACACACATAACTACTTTGTTTAAAGAATTTTGTTACATGTGTATCCTGAGCATTTCCTATCACTTTTTGGAAAATGTTGTTATTCTTAACTATGTTGTTCTACCTTTTCTTGTTGATTATTTAAATTATGCTTTTTATTTAAATTAGAAGGCATGCCATGATAAACATCTTTACTTCAGTCAAAGACATAAAAGCTTATGTTCTTGCTGCACACTTTAGAGAAGAGTATTTTGCCAGTGCATGTCAGTTTACACATTTGGTAGCTGTATGTGAAAAGATAAT
The DNA here is from genome assembly GCA_004024805.1 of Geosciurus inauris. Taxonomy (NCBI): domain Eukaryota; kingdom Metazoa; phylum Chordata; class Mammalia; order Rodentia; family Sciuridae; genus Geosciurus; species Geosciurus inauris. Next base: position 4,299 of record PVHX01026634.1, read on the forward strand.
CTAACCTCACTTTGGGCTCCTGCTTTATTCTTTAGCTCATCACTTAGCAGTAATGTCAGAGCAATTTGGGGAAACTTTTAAAAAACCTAAGATATTTCTCCATATCTGGAAAATAATTGTTCTAGAGTTCTCTATATATTGATTACTCAGGAGTCTTGATATTCAGGGCATAATATATTTTAAAAAACACCAGACTTAGAAATATTTCATTTTAATTCTGACTTTGTTGCCAGTTAGTTATATAATCTTGTTCATATAAAGTCATTTAACATTTATGAGCCTCAGTTTCTTGGTCTTTATAAAATATGTTATCCTAGATAATCTTTTATAAAACATTTTATCTGCAGTTTAAATACAGTGTCTATTACAAACTTCTGACAATAAAATTAGAATGAGAATCCCAATAAGTAATGTCAAGAAAATTCAAAACTTTATCAGATCATCAGATCATTTAAATGTTAGTGATTAAATCCCCCCCCCCGCTAAATCTGTTAGTTTCCTAGGCTGCCATACAAAGTATCACAAACTGGGTGACTTAAAACAATAGAAATTTATTCTCTCTTCGTTCTCGAGGTCAGAAGTCTAAAATCAAGGTGTTTGCAGAGTCATATTCCTTCTGAAGGTTCTGGGGAAGAATCTTACCTCTTCCAAAGTTCTGGTGGTAGCTGGCAATCCTTTATATGCTTTGGAGGTAGCTGCATCATTCTAGTTGTTTCTTTGAATATCTGTTCAGATTTCCTTCTTAAAAATACACTAGTTGCAGTGTGTTTAGGGCCCACACTAAAGGACTCATCATAACTTGATTACATCCGCAAAGACCCTGCTTCCAAATAAGGTCACATATTAGTTCTTAGTGGACATAAATTTTAAGGGAATGCTTTAACCCAGCTTAACAAATAAGCAATGGGATTTCTTTAGTGATGTATTGCCATGCATTTGGTTTTTACCTTTAAGCACATGTAGGTGCTCAAACACTGTGCTATTAGTACTTCACTGTTATCCACAGTTTTACAGATGAACAAATGAAGGTTTAGAGATCAAGTAGTTTCTGCATGGACCAAAGTTTATCATCCAAGTGAATCCAAAACTGAGGTTTAAATATCTGGCTCCAGAGCTTCTGCTCAAGTTAAGTGCTTTGTTGCTTTCCAGGTTATCGAAATTGGAGGGTTTTTTTCTCTGTGCATTAGTAGAGTGGATGGTGGTGCTGTTCTGCTCCAAGATTTATCACAATTGCCTGGGTTGTACAGGCCTTTTCATTAAGACAAATCTAGTTTTGATGATCAGATGTTCAGTTATAACTTTGTCTTGTGGGTGGGGGATTGGAGGGATGGTGGGGCTTTTGCTTTTTAAGGCTTTACTGGGTTAATTTTCTTAAAATGAATGTATTCAAGGAGGTATTTGAGAACCACTGCTAGTGATTCTAAGATCCATGCGTCATTTTCCTTGCTATGAAAAGTTAGATAATACCAGCTGGCCATGTAGCACACGCCTGTAATCCCAGTGGTTCAGGAGGCTTGAGAGAGGAGAACAGCTTCAGCAATTTAGCGAGACCCTGTCTCAGAGTAAAAAGGGCTGAGGATGTGGTTCGGTGGTTAAATCCCCGGTGAAAAAGACAAAAAAACAAAAAGAGGAGCTAGGCACAGTGGCGCATGCCTATAATCCCAGCACTTTGGGAGGCTGAGACACAAGAATTACAAGTTCAAAGCTAGCCTCAGCAGCCGTGAGGCACTAATAACTCAGTGAGACCCTGTCTTTACATAAAACACAAAATAGGGCCGAGGATGTGGCTCAGTGGTCGAGTGCCCCTGAGTTCAATCCCTGGTACTGAAAAAAAGAAAAGAAAAAAGTATTTCCTTCCAAGCTGCTGGTGTCTAGAGTCTTTTGGGAATATTGATTTCTAGAGAAACAATGCAATTTCTAGGAACTCTTTTGTTCTTTTCTCCAATCTATGATATTATTTTAATTTTCTTTTTTTGGTCTACTTAATCTTGTTTAAGAAAAAAAAAAAATGCTTCCATGACACACAAAGTAAAACAATGTGTGTCCCTTCAGTATGCATGGAGTAAATTCACTCATGTATGTTTATTTAATGTTTAAAGTTAATCTTACAGTTTAGAGGCTACAGTAAGAGACAGCTAGGTTTAACATCTATTTATCTGATTCCAAAGCATTTTCTTCCAACATTTTTGCTCTTGTGCCCCCCTCCCCGCAATCATTCTTTGGGACATATATATTGAAATTCACACCTGGTAATAAAAAAGAGGGAGGAAGCTGGTTCTAATACTAAAGTAGATTTCTTTGTCTTTTCAATATTATTCTGCATCCATACCTAATACATTATCATTTTTCATTCTTCTGTCTAATCTGTGAAATTCCACAGCAGTTGCTAAGGATGGAGATATTTTTGAGGATGAGAAATGGAAAAGTGCTGAAAACATTAGATAGAAAAATGCTGATTAGCAGGAGCTTATACCTTTGTCTTTAGATTTTATAAAGGAGTTATGTTTCCCATCTTAACAGCGTTATAAAATATTGTGGAAAGCTGTGTCTTGTCCAGGTAGCTCAGGGTGGTTCTTAAGAAACTCATCTGCAGTTACTGTTTTATCTTTTGTTTGGTTTTTATAAAGACTGCTTCTGCGGTTGTGACCCTACAAATTCTGTTGGTCCTTATATAAAGCAAAAGCTTACCCTGTGGGAGTTCTGTAGGGCTGGGCATGCCCCACATGATCCTATTTCTGGCTCAAAGGGCAGGAGTGAATAGGGAGACACTCTTGGCCTTTAATCTTGGCCTTTGCCAGTTACTGTTTCAGAGTACATTAACCCTAAGGCTGTTGCCACTCACGGCTGACGGCCATAGCCACTTCTCATTGGCCCCTTTGAAACCCACAGTGCCATGGAAGCCCATATTTGGGTTGACTTGATAGAGTGAAGTGAAGCTTTATTAAATTTTCTGAGCTGATAATAACCTTTCTTTTCATGGCTAATTAAACATGAATAAACCTTTTCCCAAATAATTTAATGGTAGAATATAACAGCTTGTGTACAAAAAGGACATAAAACATTAACTGTACAATTTAATGAAATAGTGAATATTTTGGGGAAATTTCAAGTAATTGTGTAAATCTCCTTAAAGCCTCACTTCTGTCAGCCTCTTTAGCTAGGCTCTACCTCTTTTCTGCTCTGATGGTACCTTCTCTAAACTTCTGTTGTAGCACTGTTATTGTAATGCTTTGCCTACTTGTTTACCCAAGGCTAGATAAAGTAATTTCCTTATGGTAGAATCTGATTTTTAATTTTCTTGTTCTTATGGTTTCACACTGCCCTGCACATGGCAGCCATTCAAAAAATGCTACCTGCATGAATGAATTTTAGCTATTTAGATGCTTTGTTTGTTCATCCTTTCTTTAACTGTTTCCACTAATTTCAGTATGAGGTACAGTATAAATTAAAGCTATAATGCTTCATTTTATATGAAAGATAGCATCAGTATAGCAGCTAACATTAATGCATTGTGGACAGATACTTGCAAATATAGATTTAATTAACACTAATGTGTATTCAAAAGAACTCTGAACCAGGTAAGGAGAGAGTTTACTTGCTTCCCAGCCTACAAGCATATTTGCATATGAGGTTAATTCTGTCCTCAAATATATCCAGAATCCAACCTCTTTGTTCCAAGCAACTGTTCTTTCTGCTTTTGTGTGTCCTCCACTCTGTTAGCATACTAGCTGGATTGTTCCTTTTTTGCAGGGTAGGGGGTAACCAGAGATTGAACTCGGGTACTCGGCCACTGAGCCACATCCCCAGCCCTATTTTTTGTGTTTGATGTAGAGACAGGGTCTCACTGAGTTGCTTAGCGCCTCGCTGTTACTGAGAATGGCTTCAAACTCATGATTCTCCTGTCTCAGCCTCCAAAGTGCTGGGATTACAGGCTTGTGCCACCACGCCCTGCTGAGATTGTTCCTTTTAAACTGTAAGTCAAATCATTTTTTCCTTCTGCTTAAACTCTCCAGTGATTTCCCATCTGAAATTAAAAGCTCAAATACCTGAGATCTTGGAAGATCTCCCTTACCTCTCTGACTTTAATTTCCACTAACTCCACTCAGTTTATTCAAGGCACATCCATTTCTCAACATTCTTAAAATCATAAGTTTACCCCAATCTTAACTTTGGCATTGACTTTTCCTCTAGATGCCTGTAAAGCTTGTTTCCATGTTTTTGTCAAATATTTTGTCAAATATCACCTTCCTGGTGTGTTTTACTCTGTCTGCTTAATAGGAAATAGTACCTACTCCAACTTCTTAACCTTCTCTAGGTCCCTGTCTTTACCATTTGACACCTTCCATATTGTTCGTCTTTGCCCCAATACTAGAATAATATAAGCAGTTTGAGGAATGGGTTAGAGGAAATGGAGGCAGCGGTCTCATTCTCTTTTGCATCCGTAGCACCTAAAAAGTGTTGATGAATAGATCAATGATTGACTTAAATAAATACAAGAAAATGTGTACAAATGTGATATTATGTCAAAGTGAGAAAACTTGTGCACACCAAAGGAAACAGCAGTGAAGAAACAACCTATATATAGTATGTGAGAATATTGGCAAGCTATTCATCTAACAAGAGATTAATATCCAGATTATATGAGGAATTCAAACAACAGCCCTACCCCAGAAAAAAAATCCAGTTAAAAAATGAACAAAATGGATAGGCATCTCTGAAAAGAAGATGTACAAAAGGCCAACAACTTGTATCATTGCAATGCAGTTAGAATGGCTCTTATCAAAAAGACAAGAACTTGCTGGGTACAGTCATGCATGCCTGTAATAATAGTGACTCAGGAGGCTGAGGCAGGAGAATCACAAGTTCAAAGCCAGCCTCAGCAATTTAGCAAGGCCCTAAGTAACTTAGTGAGACCCTTTCCCAGAATAAAAAGGAATGGGGATGTGGCTCAGTGGTTAAGTGCCCCTGGGTTCAATCACTGGTACCTTAACAAAACAAAACAAAAAATAATGCTGGCAAGGATACAGAGATAGGGGAACTTTAATGCACTGTTTGGTGGAACGTAAATTGATAGTTTTATGGAAGACAGTATGGAGGTTCCTCTAAAAACTAGAGTTAGAACCAGCTATATGACCTGATAATCCCACTTTCCCCTCTCTTATATTTTATTTCCTCAACCTCTATAAATTTGAGGGGACAGTAATGTTGCTGAAGTTGTGGCCCATAATACATCTTACTCATATACACTGCACCATACTGGGGATTGAACCCATGAGTGCTGTACCACTGAGCTACACTCTCAGCTCCCTTTTTAATTTGAATTGTCTGGGCTAGCCTTAAACCTCTCTAGGATAAACATTTCATCTTTCTGCATCTTCTATTTCAAAAAAATTTTGAGTTAAAAAATATCCCAGGGATGGATCGGTCTGGTTCAGAGGCTCATAAGAACCTATATCTCAGTATCCTAGGGAACTCAAACTAATATAGTCAAAATCTTTAGGACCTTGAAAAAAAAAAATCTGTATTTTAGGCTCTTCTCTGAGGGACTCTGCTGGAGAGCCATGACTGATCAGGTCTAGAAATCTAGTATGTATTTTTTGCACATTACCTGGGATTGAGTCCACGGCATGGCACATGCTAGGCTAATGCCCCACCACTGAGCTATATTACCATCCCTTTTTTGTTTGTTTGTTTTTGGTACTGGAGATTGAACTCAGGGGCACTCGACCGCTGAGCCACATCCCCAGCCCTATTTTGTGTTTTATGTAGAGACAGGGTCTCACTGAGTTGCTTAGCACCTCACCATTGCTGAGGCTGGCTTTGAACTTGCGATTCTCCTGTCTCAGCCTCCCTAAGTGCTGGGATTACAGACTTGAGCCACTGCACCCGGCTTAAATTTCTTTCTTCTTCTTTTTTTTTTTTTTGGCACTGGGGATTGAACTCAGGGGCATTTGACCACTGAGCCACATCCCCAGCCCTATTTTGTATTTTATTTAGTAACAGGGTATCGCTGAGTTGCTTAGCGCCTCACCATTGCTGCAGCTGGCTATGAACTCACCATCCTCCTGCCTCAGGCTCCCGGGCTGCCGGGATTACAGGCATGTGCCACCGCACCCAGCTCCTTTTTAAATTTTATTTTGAGACGTGGTCTTCCTAAGTTACATAGGCTGTCCTTAAAATCCTCCTGCCTCAACCTCCCAAATAGATGAGATTACAAGAATGTGCCACCCCACCCTACTGGAAAAGAGGTTTTATGTGTAATATTTGACCATGTCTCAGAGATAATGAGTAGATTTGATGATAGACCTGGCTATATGTAGTTTGATATATTCCCCAGGTGATTCTAATAGAAAATTTATATTAAGCTGCCTTTCTTTCTTTCTTTCTTTTTTTTTTTTTTTGGTACCGGTGATTAAACTCAGGGGTGCTTAACCACTGAGGCACATCCCCCAACCCCTCTTTATTTTGAGGCAGGATCTCACTAAGTTGCTTATGGTCTTGGTAAATTGCTGAGGCAGGCTTTGAATTCCCTATCTATCTTCCTGTCTCAGCTTCTTGAGCCACTGGGATTGCAGGTGTGTCACGATACCCATCTCTAAAAAGAGCTTCTTAATCTGGTTTGATCTACTCACTATTTCTTGGGATGAATGTAAAATCTGAATTTGAAATTGTCAAGTGGGAACTCACTCTGAGGTATTATGTATGCTGGGTGCCAGTGGGGCATTTTTTAAGAGAAAAAAAAAAAAGATTTTGGTATCTAATTGCAGGGACTCTTCTACTTTTGTTTCACTCCAATATTCTCCAGTACTGTATTGGAGAAGGATTGTGGTAAATCTTCAGCCACATTTGTGAAAAGTTTACTAGAAACACTGCATTGCTTATGTTGATCCAGTGCAGTCCAGTTGGTAATATATAAAAAATACTAAAAAATGCCATGCTCTGAATAAAAGATGCTAAATAACTGACATACCATGTAAATGAGAACATTGAGGTGGAATAGTGGGGAAGTCATCATCTGCTGCCTTGCTGAATACTCTGCTACTGCTAGGCTTTTTGCTCCTGTATTAAGAAGCAAATTTTCTGGGCGCAGTGGTGCACACCTGTAACCCCAGCACTTTGGGAGACTGAGACAGGAGAATCATGAGTTTAGAGCCAGCCTCCACAACAGCAAGGTGCTAAGCAACTTGTTGAGACCCTGTCTCCAAATAAAATACAAAATAGGGCTGGGGATGTGGCTCAGTGGTTGAGTACCCCTGAGTTCAATCCCTGGTACCCGCCCGCCCCCCCAAAAGCAAATTTTCAGTTCAAATATTTCAATAAAATTGACACAGGTGCATTAAAATAGACTGGAAATCAATATAGAGCTTATTGTTTTTATCAAAACTCTAGAAACATTTATTTCAAAGTTACTATTAGTATATTCTTTGCTTTATTGGTTATTTTTTTACAGTGCTAGGGATTGAACCCAGGGGCACTTTACTACTAAGCTACATTCCTAACACTTGTATATTTTACTTTACAGATAAGGGTCTCATTAAGTTGCCAAGGCTAACATTGAATTTGCCCATCCTCCTGCCTCAGCCTCCTAATCCCTGGGAATATGGGCATGTACCACCATGCCCAGCTCAACTAAAGTTCCTTAGGTATTCCATAAATGGCACAGTGGGGCATAATGGGTTAAAAAGACCTGGGGCTGTAGCTCATTGGTAGAGGGCCTTGGGTCCAATCAAAAACAGAAAACAATGCTCCTGCTGGGCACAGTGAGGCACACCTATAATCCCAGCAGGTTGAGGCAGGAGGACCACAAGTTCAAAGCCAGCCTCAGCAACTTAGCAAGGCACTAAGCAACTCAGTGAGACACTGTCTCTTAAGTAAAATACAAAACAGAGCTGGGGATGTGGCTCAGTGGTTGAGTGCTCCTGAGTTCTGAGTTCAATTCCTGCTCCCCATACACACACACACACACACACACACACACACACACACACAAATGCTTCTGCTGGTGTAATTTGTTTCTGATCAAATAGAATAAGAAAACAGGCTTCTGGTAAACCAGTCTCCTGCTTCTAAGCATTTTTTTGAGATTAATTCCTAAATTTTTATTTATTTCAGTCACTTAGTGCTGCTTATCTCCTCTCTGTCCCACAGGGGTTGATAATTCTTGGGGAGGCACCTCCACCAGAACACACGGCAGACTTACTGCTTCCACTTAATTCTGAGGTGAAGACAGATCTTGGGACTGATAAGTTGGTAAGTATAAAATATAGGAGAGGGGAAATGCATGAGAATTCAGAATGTAACTTCACACAGTTTATTCTCTGTAATTAGAATGCTCACATTGGATAAAAGAAGGAAATTATCCCCTTTTATCACTTTGGGCATTTTGAGATCTGAATTTCTAAATTGGGCAGCATAGTATCCCTCTTGCTGTGTAGCTGACCTTAGAATTTAAAGGCAGCTCCTGACCCTCAAGAAACCACAGCCAGAGCAAATATGAAATTTTGGAGTGTTGTTTGGAATCAGTAGACCTGACTATAGCCCTGACTCTTTGAGAGGTAAGGTAAACCTTTTTGGCTCACAATAATAATATATAACCTTTTCATTAAAAGGTTGGACTATGGGGCTGGGCCTATGGCTCAGCGGTTGAGCGCTTGCCTCGCATACGTGAGGCACTGGGTTCGATCCTCAGCACCACATAAAATAAATAAAGATATTGTGTTCATCTACAACTAAACAAAATATTTTTTTTAAAAAAAAAGGTTGGACTAGAAGTTAAACTCACAAAATGTTGGAAATCCTGTCTGTGAGTGATTCTTATTTTATAATGAGGATAAAACTATCATCTTCCATAATCGTCCGTATTCTTAGAACCCAGATCAAATCTCCCTCCTCTATTCTTACCCTTTCTCTATCATAATTACTTTTCTTTCTTAATTCCAGGAGCACTCATTTGTTTATTACACTTTTTTAATTTTCCCTAAAAGCTAACTGGCTTTATGAGTATTAGTGTTTCTTGATGCGAGCTCAGCAACCGAGTTTGAAATTCCAGTAATTATTCATTTTTGATTATGCTTCCTGGTAGTAAGCAGTATTGGTTCTTTAAATTGGAGATTACTAGCCAGTCTCCTTATATCTGCAACTCAATAAAGCTTGTTATCTTTTATATTTATCACTTTTAGCAGGAACTCATAAAATATAATGAAAATTAACTTTCTTCTGAGAAAGATGATGGAGATGTTTGAGTTTCAAAAACATCTTTTTCCAGTTTTAAATGCCGGCTACTGTTGCTATGGATAAATATAACAACTTTAAGAGATTGATAGCTCTTAACTCGAGAGTGGTTTTGAATAAATTAAAGAGCAGAGTGCCAAATTACGCCACTGTTCATATCTATAATGTGAGTTAATTGTGTACTATTAATAGAATATTTTAAATGACTTATGAAACTGTTGAGTGATTATTCCAGCCAAGGTAAAGTGAGAGAAGAAACATGGGTAAATTGAGAGGTCCGCTGGTGATAATAAGAGGCACAGAAAACTTGAGGCATATTTGATTGGGAATAAGTTCTTTATAAACATTTATGTAAATGTGTCATGTCTTTAACAAAATGCAAATAAGTTTTACCTTGTACAGTGTTCTACAATAAGCATGCATCTTAAAGTATCTGAGCCCTAATTAATTATAAACAGTAGATAAAACAAGATGTGGTCTTATTGAATAATGTTATAGTTTTATCGCTGAAAGAACACATAGCCAATCTTTTTGCCCTATTTCCAAACTGAATGATTGTTTTCTTGACAGAATCAATACATACATTGGGTCTTAAACACAAGTACAGATATTATTGAAAACCAAGTTGTTCTAAAGAATCCCAACCTGCAATCAAAAACATTAAACACTAGGTGAGCCTCTTTTGAGCCATGGAAGAAAGCAAGAAATATTCCTTGAGATAGGAGTTGGCTTTGTGTTGGGAGAAGAAAGTAAGATCTAATGAGAAACTCCTAAAAAGTCTCTTCCTGGGGTTGGGGTTGTGGCTCAGTGGTAGAGTGCTTGCCTAGCACATGTGAGGCACTGGGTTCGATCCTCAGCACCACATACATACATAAATAAGTAAGTCGAACAAACAAACAAATAAAATGTGTTATGTCCACCTACAACTAAAAAATTTTTTGGAAAAAAAAGTTGCTCTTCCCCCTTCTGGGGGTTTGCTCAATCTTACCGCTCACAGGCAGTTGGAAAGGTAAGGCAGTGAAGGCCTATGGCTTTGTAGCTGCCAATAAAGTTTTATGTGTACAAATAAATAGCTGATGTGTGAAGTAGGGCTTTTTCTACAAAGAAGGTGTGCCCCTGGAAAGAGTTGAAAAGGCTTTTGCAAGTTGTTCTCCAATGTTCAGAAACATGCCCTTTATCTTTCCCTCCTCCCTCTATATTCGCTTGAATAGCAGACCATTTCCACCTATGTAAGAAGGAGTGACCAAAGAAGAGCTAATTTGAAACTTACTTATGTTAAGAATAAGTAAAGAAAATAGTTTAAAATTACTCAAGTAAGTCATCAAAATTTCAGACAAAAAAGTATTTTCAGAAAGAAGTGAGGGCCTTTTTGATTCATGTTTCTAGCATTCCACCAGAGAGCCACAGTATCGTTGGCTTGTATATTGTTGGAGGATGAAATTCACAACTAGTCAATAGGTAGAATTTGAGGGAGGGACTAGTGGCAGAGAGGGAGCTATGGGGGGTGAAGTAGGACTTAGGCACAGTCTGTATATATCCCTTTAAATCTTGATCTAACCTTGAACTCTCCATGTTCAGGTCAGATTTTTTATGTGGTCTAGTAGAAAGTTGGAAGACTGAAAGAGTTGGACAGAGATGTTAGTCATTACTGTGGAGAAGGCAGAATTTGGAATTTGCATCCCACTGAGATTTGGCAAGACATTGGACTTCACATTGAAAGCATGGGGTGCTCACACTTTTGAGCTAAAGAATGTTTCACCACACTAAATAATTTGATGTAGGATTAAGGAGAAAACTAAAAAGTAGGCTTCAATATATTTCTCTGAATGCAAAACTGCCAGTTCCATAAAATCAAGACCAATTAGAAAATCATCAGCATCCCCTAGGGAAAGTGAATTGAAACCAGAGTCTTTACAATGTCTGTACAATAAAAAATATTATACCTACGAATAGTAAAATATCCTTAGTTATGAAGGGAAAAAGAAAATAGGGGCTGGGGTTGTAGTTCAGTGGTTGAGTGTTTGCCTCACATGCATGAGGCACTGGGTTCGATTCTCAGCACCACATAAAATAAATAAATAAAGATATTGTGTCCATCTACAACTAAAAAAAATTTAAAAAATAGGGCTGACAAGTCTTAAGGAAAAAAAATTTTTTTTTTTTTTTAATGAAAAAAGTCAACTTTGAGATAGATTCAGAAAATTTTTGGAGACTAGACTAGTACTCATGAGAACTACTTTGTAGTCAGAGGTGAAGACAATCTTAAAAGTAGAGGAAAAAGGTGAATCCCACACAATACAACATTAATGCTCAGGATGGGTGATGTCTTATTAGTAAAAATGGAGGCCAAAAAATAATGGAATTAGATAAAATGCTGGGAGAAGGAAGCTGTAATGGCAGCATAAATGAAATGTTCAAATTCCTTTAGAGAGATTATCAAAACGGACAGAAGTTCTGTCATCCCTTGGTATTCCCAGGGTATTGATTACCAGTATTATCCACAGGTTTTCCTATATACTTCAATCTCGACATATTAAGTAACCTCTAGGTTATGTTTAACACCTAATACAATGTAAAAAATTGTTATGCTGTGCTGTTTAGGTAATAATGACCAAAAGACAGTTTGTGCATATTTAGTGCTGACATGTTTTTCTCTGAATACTGTGTTATACTGACACATATAGTGCACAAAGTTCCAGTTTTGCCATATTCTCAACCAACATTTGTTTTCTGTTTGTTTTTTGATCCTAATGTGTGTGAGATGGTATCCCAGAGAGTAAGGATACTGAACATCTTTTCATGTGGTTATTACCCATTTATATGTCTTTTTTGGTAAAATGTTCAGATCCCTTTCTCATTTTTTAAAAAATATTTTTTTAAATTGTTGATGGACCTTTGTTTTTTATGTATGTATGTATGTATGTATGTATGTATATGTGGTGCTGAGAATCTAACCCAGTGCCTCACACATGATAGACAAGTGCTCTACCAGTGAGCTACAACCCCAGTCCCCTTTTCTCATTTTTTTGAAGTGTTTTACTTGTGGAGTTCTTCATTGTTTTAGGGGTTCTACAAGTTTTGAATTTCAGTCCCTAATCAGATGTGTGATTTGCAAATGTTTTATCTTATTCTGTGGGTTGCCTTTTTACTCTGTGAATAGTGTTTTGTTGTTGGTTTGGTTTGGTTTTGATGCACAAAATTTTTAAATTTTAATAAAATCCAATTTGTCTTTTCTCTTTTTGTATCTTTGGTGTCCTATCAAGGACTCATTGTCAGAGCTGGGGTTGTAGCTCAGTGGTAGAGCGCTTGCCTAGCCCGTATGAGGTCCTTGGTGCAATCCTCAGCACCACATAAAGATAGATAAATAAAATAAAGGTATTGTGTTTATCTACAACTAAAAAAAAATTATTTTAAAATAGTCATTGCCAAATCCAGCATTTTAAAGTTTTTTTTTTCTTCTAAGATTTTTATAGTTTTAGGTGTTAATTTTTAAGTCTTTGATCCATTTTGAGTTATTTTTTACATGTGATTTTAGAGAATAGTCCACCTTCATTCTTTTCACACTTGGATATCTAGATTTCCCAGCACTGTATTTTGCAAGGGTGGGAGGTAAATTTGTTAGGTTTGTCCAAGAAGCCATAAGATCCAGGGCCTGCCTTTGTTAGATTTTTTTCTTTCTTTTCTTTTTTTTCTTTTGATACTGGGGATTGAACTCAGGGGCATTCGACCACTGAGCCACATCCCCATCCCTATTTTGTGTTTTAAGTAGAGACTGGGTCTCACTGAATTGCTTAGCACCTCACCGTTGCTGAGGCTGGCTTTGAACTCGTGATTCTCCTGTCTCAGCCTTCCTAAGTGCTGGGATTACAGGCGTGCGCCACTGCACCCTGCTAGAGAGTTTCTCAGTTTTTGTCTTTCATGACCTTGACTCAAAATGACTGGTCACTTAATTTTGTAGTGTTCCTCAAATTGGAGTTGCCTGCTGTCTTCTCATTATTAGAGATAATGCATTTTTCACAGAATATTACAGAAGTGATACTAAGCTCTTCAGAGAATTGTATCAGAGGTTTATGGTGTTGATGTGTCTTTGTACTGACGACGATATATTTGTTCACTTGGTTAAGATAGTTACCTGCTTACCTGTTCGTGGTGGTACTTGCTTGTAATCCCTGCAACTCAGGAGGCTGAGCAAGAGGATGGCTGAAACCAGCCTCAGAAACTTAGTGAGGCCCTGTCTCAATAAAAAATAAAAAGGGCTGGGGATATAGCCAGGGGTAAATCACCTCTGAATTCAATCCCAAGTAACCAAAAAAAAAAAAAGTGCCTGCTAGAGTATTGCTCCCCTGTAAAGCTAATATATTTGCCTTCATAATGAATGTCTGTCTCTCAAAGAGGTACTGTACAAATCCTGCACTCACAATTTTATCATTTACTAAATGGCTTTTTCCTACAGTGGTTCTTGGTGTTATTTACTGAATGGTGACTTTTCTGGTGGTGGTGTTTTCTTTTTTACATTTATTAATCGTAATTCTGTTAGGAAGAGCTGTCCTTTCTCCTTGTTTATTCATTCATTCAGTTGTTTAGTTCAGAATGAATCTGTGCGTACTAATGTTATTCTGTGGGTTATAATATGTTACTATTATTATTCAGTTTTTTCCAGTTTTCTGTTGTCAGCATTGGAAGCTCCTTGGGATTGTCTCTTGTGTCCTTTCCATGTGTTCCTCTCATCTTTTGAGTATTTCCTTTTTTGCACTAGAAGATGTTCTAGGCTCATTTTATAGTTTGCCCACTCGACCCCTGGCTCTTTTTGAGAGCAATGTTATAAACCAAGATCTGGGTACTAGTTGTACTTGTCACTACTTACGTCATTGTTGCTAGGATTTCTCAACAGAAAAAACTGTAAGATATGTGCATGCTCATATATCCATACACACATCTCTATTTTATTTACACATCTTTGTATTAAAACCATGAATTTATAACAATCCAACAGTCTCCTCTGCCCCCTTAAAATCACCAGTTCAGTTCCAGTACATATAGTTTCATAATTGCCATAATTGAGAGATAAGTTTAACTAGAGTATAATATTTGTGTACAGTGTTAGCTTTATCATATACAGTCTGAAAACACTTTTTCTGAGTTTGGTTCTCTTCATGTAGTTGACAATTTTGTAGTAATGGTTGGATTTACTTGTAGCTACAGAATTCATTTCTAGTCCCATTCTCACATACACAGAAAATAGTTGATTTGGGTTTTCGTTTGTTTTTGTTTGTGTAACATTACTATAGTTCTGAAAGATACACCAAAAAAATTCCTGTTTTTCTGTTTCCATTTTTCCTTTTTTTACATCACGTCCTCAGTAGGTAAACAATTCCAGTAGCGTTTGGATTTTCATCCCTGTATTCCTTATGCACAAATGAGCAGAGACATGTATGTTTTCTTATATTTCCCTCATTGGTAAATATTTCTTTTAAAGACTAGATTTGAAATTGAGTGATTTTTGGTTTTGTTTAGCAGAAGCATTGCTTCTGTAGCTGTTGACAAGTAACATCATTATTATTTATCTTTATTTGTTGTTAGTTTATTTGTAAGATGAGCCTTGTGCTTCTTCCTTACTCATCCTACTTTACAGAAGTAGTGGGAAAATTAAGTAAAGGTCTGGCGTGTTTTCTCAGGAAAAGCATGCTAAAAGTGTAAGCTGTTGCCGTTATGAAATAGTTCAAGATATATTCTTTGTACCATTGATTAAGTAGGAATCACTTTTCTTTCCTTGAAGTTTTGCAGTCACCGGGATTGATGACTGGTGCCTGACAAAGGTTTTAGGATAGAAAGTAAAGGGATAGATGCTGAATAGAAAATAGTAGATCCACAGTATTAAATACTGACTAGTGAAGCCTTTTAAAGTAAATAGGGCTTTAGATAAATAAGTTGAATAATAAAGATTTATAAGATCGTGATTACAGTTGCTGTTTGTTTAGATCCTAGGTGCATATTTTCAGCAATGTTAGTAAATATAAATCTTTGGTTCAGACTGTTGGATTTGTAACAGCGTTGTGTTGGTTGAAATAAAAAATAATAATTATGTAACTTGTCCTTTATCATCAACCTACATACATAGGAAAATGAGGCACATGGCCCCATTTTACATAAGGAGAAATTGAAGCCTAATAAGTAAATTGGTGGAAGTTGAATTTTCAGAACCATGCACTCCAAGTGTAGTACAATTATCTGGCCATAGTACAATTTTATGGAAATGCTATGTATGCTACATATAGGCCAGCAATAGTTTGGTGATTTTTTTTTTTTTTTTTTTTTTTTTTGGTACTAGGGATTGAACTCAGGGGTACTCGACCACTGAGCCACATCCCCAGCCCCATTTTGTGTTTTAGGTAGAGACAGAGTCTCACTGAGTTGCTTAACACCTCGCCATTGCTGAGGCTGGCTTTGAACTCGCGATTCTCCTGCCTCAGCTACCCTGAGTGCTGGGATTACAGGCTTGAGCCACTGTGCCCAGCTTAGTTTGGTGATTTTTAAGCAAAACATCCTGAGTTATCATTGAGATGGGGGTGCTTTGAAGTAAGGGATAATTCCTATAGTGTCACTAATTTATTTTAAGCCAGGCATAAAAGTTGAATTCCTATCATCTGGTTAGCATTTTTGTTTTGATAATGTTTGTCAGAAAGGGAATAACTAACCAAAATCCAACTGTTAAATTTTCTAGCCAAACAAATCAGTGTGTTTAAAACAAAATGGTATTTCAATTCAAGTAGGTGTGATATTTCAAGCAGACGTGATAGTGATGTTAATTGAACAACAAAGTAAAAACTCATACACATATCTTGCAGGTGGAGTTTAATTTTATTGTACATTTTTAAGTGTGAGCCTCTTTGTTTTTAACCCTTTTACTTTTCTTTACCTTTTGACAAAACAAGTCTAGTGAGTACTCAGGTCCCACAAAAGCACACCCTTCATGAAACCTTAATCTAGTTT
>PVHX01026635.1:0-20524 GCA_004024805.1 Geosciurus inauris
TTTCTTTCATTTCAAGGATTTCTGTTTGGTTCCTTTTCAGGATTTCTATCTCCTTATTAAAGTGACCTTTTACTTCCTGTAATTGCCTAAGCATCTCTGTTTTGAAGTGATCTTTTACTTCCTGAATTTGTCTGTGTATCTCTTTATCAAAATGATCTTTTGCTGACTGGGCTTGCTCTCTGATATCATTCTTTAAGTCCCAAAACATTTTGATTATGTACATCCTGAATTCATGTTCTGTGATTACTTCTGCTGAACTGACCATGGATTCTAATATTGAAGAATCCTGGTTTGTTTGAGTCATTTTCTTTCCTTGTTTTTTCATGATGTTTGTGTGTCTTTCCTTCTAGCTCTGTTGAGCCAAGTTATTACAGTTTTTGCTCCTATATGTGTATAGTTTTGCTGCAGGATTTCAGTACCGCTCTTTTAAAGGGGGGATCAATATTAGTTGATCACAATACAAGCAATATATAGTTTCAAGCCAAGTAGTTCCTAATAGTTACCAAATACATTTACAGTTTAGTCACAATATATAACAATTATGGGTTCCTTAACAATCTATTATGTAAACAATAATTTCACACAGGGGTCTACAGTTACTGTTGGTGGGCTAGGGAACCTTGAGGGTGGGGAGTAGGATAGATTGTTGGGTTAGTAGGAAGTGAGGGTATGGTTATTAGCTCTTATAATGCATGAAAAATGAATCCAAGAGGGGCTGACTAATACTTGAGAGGGTGACAGTGAGCTGGGGAGGACCGGTAGGGAGGAAGAGATGTAGGGTACAGCAAGCAATGATAGCAAGAAAAATAAAACTTATGTAAGTGGTAGAAATAGGACTATCTAGTACCCCTCCAGTATTTGGTTCAGGAGTCCCAATCTACTATATCCCACTGTAAAACAAATCTTTGGATTCACAACTGTTGGGGATTAGAGGGTAGGAGGAGTGGGAGAGAAACGAGGGGAGGATAGAGAAAGATAGGAAAGAACCGAGAAATAAAGCAAAAAGATTAAACAATAGAAATATTAGGAGAAAAAGATAAAGGATAAAATGCAAAGTGAGAGTGGAAGAGCATAGAAGGAAAAAAGGGAGGAAGTAAAAAGAGAGAGAGAAAAAAATGAAAGAAAAAAAACCAAACAGACAAACAAACAAAACAAAAAACAAAACAACAACAACAAAAAAGAATCAATATACAAGAACAAAGAGTCTCAATGTGAATAGACAGGTATGTTTCCTTTCACCTCCAGTAGGTGGCGTTGTTCGTTGCTTGCTGGACTTACTCTGCTCGTGTTTTGCGTGTGAGATTCACAACCTGGTTGATTTCTGGTTCGCTGGTGAAGCTGTGCGTGGAAGATTATACAGAGTTGTTTTCCAATGTCCCCCTTTGATTAAGCTCCCAGAGGCTCGCAGGAACTGTCTCCAATCTCCTGTTGTCTGGGTCCCCGTGGAAGTTCCTTTTAGCAGATCTGCTCCCTCCGCTGCTTTGTTTGTCCTGCACTCTGGAGCGGAACTGGTGCGGGCCCAATCTTCCTTTGTAGCGCTGCCTTCGCTGGCATGCTCCCCAGTGGCTGACGGCTGGGGTCGTGGGACTACACGAGCTTGCTGTGGATCCTGTGTGGTTGGTTGGTCTCTGGATCCAGGTTTCTCGAGTAGACACAGTTCCCGCCCGAGGTGAGCTCTGCTGAGCCGTGGGGGTCGCACCGCCCCGCGGCTGCTTGCGGCCACTGCTGCTGGAGACACGCTGTGGCGCTGACCGCTTGCGCTGCTTACACGCGAAAGTGAAATTTTCTGTGATGATGGCTGTAGTTTGCTGCCGAAAAGTTGGGTGGAAGAAATTTGTGTCGCAAAATTTTGATCTTTAGTTTGGTGAGACTGGATGCTGCATCTCTCTACGCCGCCATCTTGCCCCGCCTCCCGTGAGTCAATTC
The DNA here is from genome assembly GCA_004024805.1 of Geosciurus inauris. NCBI lineage: Eukaryota > Metazoa > Chordata > Mammalia > Rodentia > Sciuridae > Geosciurus > Geosciurus inauris. The sequence continues at coordinate 1,927 of PVHX01026635.1, forward strand.
TATATGGACTCTGAGTTTGACCATCTTGCTTGCTTTGGTTGCCGGGACATTGGCATGTAACATACAAAAAGAAGCTTGATTATAGCTTGTGCACCGGGGCTTAGCTTTTGGGAAAGTTCTCTCTTGGGAGCCAGATGTCATGTTGTAAAAAAGCTTAGGTTGAATCATAAGAGACAACGTGGAGAGAGTCTTGGAGAATGAGGGGTCATCTTGGGCATATCACCAGAAGGCAGCTGTATGAGACAACATCACATGGAGCAGGAGAACCACTAGTAGTACCTTGCCAGAATTCCTGAAAAATGGAATTCTGGGGAATAACAAACTGTTGTTCCAGGATGATTTGTTACACAGCAACGGAAGATTGACACAAGCTATGACAGAGCCTTACCAACAAACGTTCTTTCTTAAACACAAACCCAAAATCATGTTAATTTGGTTCTGATTAGTGCCTTTTTAATCTGTTTTTATTTCTTCCTCTTGTCTCAGCTTCCCTTTTCCTTTGGAAGTATGATGGTCAATCTGGTAGGCAATATGAGCTGAGAGACATGGTAAGCCATGTTTATCCCAGAGTATCATTCATAGCCTGTCCCAGTACTTGGTGACTTCAATGTTACGTAAATAAGGTTTTTTTCCCCTTTGTTTAAGAATTTCCATCTTTAAGAATAAATATGCAACTATCTCTGTAAAAACAATACTTTCTCATTCACCATTGATCCAGAATTAGTTTGTCATTTTGCTTTCCTAGGAAACAGCTGAGAGGAACCACATACCAGGACCTCTCTTGACATAGACCATGGTCATGTATTGACTTCAGACTGCTGGTTCTCCCTCTACCTTTCCATCCAATTTAAATCCTGATCTTCCTTCAGCTCTCGACCCCATTGAATCATGGTACCAAATATTTTCTCTTTAGGGCACTTATCACAATTACAATTCAAACCTACTGTATATGTATTGTATTATATTTATGCCCCTGGGACTACAAGCTCCCAGGGGACAGACATCTTGTATATTTTGCCCACTGTTGTATAGTAATTATAGTAGTTATGCCTTATCTGTGGAGATGTGGTCCAAAGAGACTTGGTGGAGTCTGGAACTACAGACAGTACCAAATCCTTTATATGCTATATTTTCATATATATGTACATGTATACATATATATACTTATGATGAAGTTTAATTTATAAATTAGGCACAGCAAGAAATTAATGGTAATTAATTATAAAATACTATAATAGAAGTTATGTGGAATGTGATCTGTCTGTCTTGAAAATTCAAGACAAATATTGACATTTCTGGATGATGGCTGGCTGTGGGTAACTGAAACCACGTTAAGTGAAACCAGTAGTAAGGAGAAAATATTGTCTCCCAGTACCTCATACATTCTGACCATGGAATGTTGTCAGTATTTGTTAAACTAATAGATGAATGAATGGATGAATGAACTGAGAATATGAACCACTAGATTTTTTTTATCTTCTTACTTTAAAAATTCTGGTGCTTGGACTTGGTGTTTTATTGGGGGCAAGAAAGCAGGCACTTGGCATTATAAAAATTCTACGAGATGTTTAAAGAGGGGAAATGAAAGCTAAGAGTGCTTCTATGAAACAAAGACTTACTAGACCAATGTGGGCTTCCTTTCAGTGCCTCTCCCATTTAAATTCTAACCCCTGAACACAGTCATTCCCAGAAGCAGGAAAACTAATAAGAGCTATTATACTTGCATGCTTTGTAAGAACATCACTGGGATGCCATGAATATTGTTCCCATTTTTCCATGCAATAATAGTTAAAAGCTTCCCTTTCTTTTATAATTAAGTAATTTCAGATTTGTCAAAGAAGAATTAAAATGCTTTAATATACTTCGCAGTTCTCAGATTTAATCTTCATTAAAGCCTGTAATAATTAACTTAAATACAGAAATTATTTATAGTGGGTTTACTAATATGGGCAGAAAAAAGGAAGTGATGGGGTTTTAGATTTTATTTTAACATTGCTATTCTGACTTTGAATGGGTTGAGCAAGAATAGTAATCATGGCTTAGTCAACATTCAACTTATGAATAGCATTTTTATAATTCTCTAAGGGATGTGAGTCAAAAGCCTCTACTTTTATTTCCCTAGGGATAACTGCTGTTTGTTCTTCAGAGTATCTGGGAAATAATTGACCTGGAGAAGCATTCCTAAAGTGTATCAATGGTAGCTGAGAAAAAAAAAATGGGTTCTGTAGTCACACAAATGTAGAATATACTAGACTAAATGTTTTTTTCCTTAAAAAAATATCTTGTGATTGATAATGCACTGTAAATCTCCAAGAAGAAATGATACAGTATACACATTCCACATTGCCATCTAATCACTGAAATTTTTAATTTTTTTCTTTTGTTTTATCAAGTTCTTTGGAATTTAAATGATCTCTGCTAAGTATTTTGGGAAATGTAACATAGAAAAGCCTCCTATTATGCATATCAGAGAGAGAGGTGTGATCAGATGCCTGGTGGGGCATGGCATTTCTGTCTTGCTTGTTCCCACAGCCACAGCCCTATGATTCTCTGGCTCTAGGAACCACTTTCTGAGCTCCTGTTTCTATAAAGGTGCTGATGATGATATCTAACAATTCTGCTGACCATATTGTAGTTTCTCTATATTACCTCGCAAATATAATAGCTAATATTTGCTGAACTCATCAAGTACCAAGCACAGTTCTAAAGACTTTCTAACTTGGTAACTGTAACAACAATCCTTGGAGCAAGTATCCTGTTTTACAGATGTGAGTCCAATTAAGTAGGTGGTAAAGTCAGGATTTGAACCCACAAAGTCTGGCTTCCCTTAGAATTATGGTACTATGTTCTCAAAGAACCGATTTGCCAACTAACTTTGAGAAAACAACTTCTTGGTAATTTGGGAACTACTTGTAATTTGTGAACCGTTTGGGATTCTAAACAAAGAAGCAAAGAAGTACAGTTTAATGTACCAGTTTGACATTTGCTTAACTTCGTTCATATGTTTGGCAAAGTCAATTTTTCCAAAAGATTTTTTTTTGCCTTATAGAAATACAGAATCTGTCTTTTTGGTATGGCACTGTGAGAAGAATCCACAAATCTTACTCCTTAGATCTTAATTCTTCCTTTTGAAATGTAAGCTGCTGTTGAGTTCTTGTTCTCTCTCTCTCTCCCCCGCCGTCTGAGCTTTCCCTTCCTTCTTACATGGTGTAGCTGTAGACTTATTGTGTTTTTAAGCATGTGCATTCACAAAACAAGCTGCAAGTAGTTCAACTACAAAATGCATTGTGGTTCATATGTTAACTACCACTCCTTTGCTTATTAGAAAATTATGAAGTCTTTAGTAGCCTGATTTGGGGAGGATCTCTATCCTATTTCTGGCCTCCTCTTTTTATTATCTGGGTTCTTCATCATCTTCTGATCCTCTTCTTTGTCCCATGTTGGTCTGTGTGTCCTCTAGAGGTTGTTTCTTTATGGCAGAGCTCAAAGAGTTTTTGCAGAAAATTGTCCTTCATATGCTGCTGCTCATTGTTTAGACTCCCATCTTCTTTTTTAACTAATCCAATGATTCTGCTGATCATATTGTAGTTTCTCTATATTACCTTGCAAATAGCTTTTCTGATATAAATGTGCAATAAATGTGAAATTAAAATAAAACACAGATTATTGATTTTTAGAGGCAGAGCACAACCAAAGCTGGATAATAATCTAGAAATAGTAAGCATATAGCTTCTGATCTTAATTGTAAAGATTTTTCCCTCTAAATTGCATAAAATTACCAGTTTTCTTAAACCAGGAGAATTTAACACTAACTCAGTGTTAGTTTATCTTCTCTACTTAAAATTTATTTTCTTTCTTTTACTAACCAAACTGCTCAAATGGATGATTTACTGTGGCTTACACTTTCCTCATGCTTCCAGCAGTTTGGATGTTGTCTCCTAATTATTTAAGGCAATCATTCTTGAAAGTCAACAGTGACTTCCTCATCAACAATATAAATCTCAGAATAGAATGCATTTTCTTGGATGTTTCTGTAACATTTGACACCATGCACCAGCACTATTGAAAACATCTCTCTAGGTACTATGACGTTACCTGATAGTCTATAGGCCCATTAACTTTTGATAATTCTTTTTCTTTTATATTGCACTTAACTAAAAACCCTTAACTTTTTCCATACATGCTGCTGATAATTTACTTTTCTCTCTTTTATACTTGTTTTTTTTTTTAACTTGATTCATTTTCTATTTTTTGAGAGCAGTTTCCTGAGTTTGCTGTATAGTGAGCTGACTGTTCCTTTTAATTGTGTCACCTGCAAGTACAGCAGCAGTATTCTCATTGAATTCATTGAGGGGGAAAAAACCCCAAAACCAACCAAACAAAAAAACTTTCCTCATTTTGTAGGGCTTAGGGCAAAAGTGAACTATATGTGCAGAGACTACTCTCTGAGGTTGATTTTGATCTATAAATCAAGACAGTTTAGGTACAAACAGCAATAAATTTAGTACGTGGAACTCGCATGTCTTCACTTTTTGTCCAGATGGATATCTTTAGAAGCTTTGTCAAATGTCTTCTAAAAATACACAAATAGGAAACTGACTAACCAAATAAACATAAAAACAGAGATGTATTAATTCTGCCAGGACTCGTCTCCTGTGAACTAATTTTGATTCACACTCAACATGGTTCTCTTTAAAATCTCATAGCCTGAAATTTTAATAATTTTTTTCTAGAATGTAGCTGAGGATGATTAGCATTTTTTCCAGCCCATTATTTGTAGTATCTACCTCTTGCAATTTTTGGTCAGGAATATTTTTGCCCGTGATCAATCTTGTAGCACTTTTTCTGTTTATCTTGATTCCTTGAAGATGGCTGATAACAGATTCAGTAATCTCAAGGTACAGTTTGGAGCAGTTAGGACATCTTTTATGGAGTCCTTTCTTCTACCTTTTCCAGCTACAGTTCACTTTAATTTTACAGTAAACAAAGGAAAACAGAATCAAGAACAATTTTTTTTGCTGTTTATTTTTATGGCATTGCCTACCATCATCCAAAGATGTATATTTTCTCATGCTCTAATTTTTCTCTAAATGCAATTTAAAGAGCCTAATTTATTGTTCTTATTTTTCCACAATTTGAACTCATTTTGTGTTTTTTGCTTTCTTTGACACTGCTATACTTCTATACCATTTTTTCATATTATTCTTGGTTATGAATCCTCTTATTATCCTTTGTTCATGTCATTTTAAGTCATGCTGTGCATTCTCTTTTTTGCATATCAGCTAAGGTGTCCAGTTTAAAAAAATAAAAGCAAAACATGAAAATCTTCAATATAAGTGCAGAATTCTTTCAGATTGTTATGATTTCTCCTGTTTGCTAAAGTTGTTTTACTTCCATTTGATTTGGTGCAATTTCTTAAACTTATATTTTATTTATTGATACAGTGTTTATGCAAATTGTATAATTAATATTTTACAGCTACAAGTAAAACTGGCATGGATGTGTTTAGAAACAAAATCCAATTGTCCTTTGTTAAGCATACAAACTCAGATGACAGGAATAATATTCCATGAGTATTTTAGAGTATCCGGCTGGCCTGAAGCATTCAGTGTGCAGTGGTCCTGAGCCAATGCACTTCACACATATGGAGAGCTTCAATTTAGGTGGTGAGTTGGCTAAATGGAAATTGGCTAAGAGACTGAACCCTCCAACGAAATTGCAAAATGGTAGCCAATTCTATCTGACTTTTCTGATGAGAATGGATTGATTCAGCTCTATATCATAATACCTATGAACATTTATTTCCCTTAAAGTCTGAATCTACTGGTCTTTGAGGTTCTGGAGGGCAGAAATTGTCCTCAATAAATGGTTAGGTTAATATATTAAAACAATTGCCACATGATAATGGAAATGAGGAGAGAGAGAACAGCATGGAATGATATAAAATAAAACAATTCAAAAACTATTCCAAGATATTAGTACCATGAACTGTCTGAGAACCTGTAGTCATCAGTAATAGAAAAACCAGTAGCTTTGAAGGTAGAGAGAAGGCTAATTCTCAACTTCTAAATTCCAAATAATAACAAAATATGAACATAGTATTTTTAGTATTAGCCACAATTTTGCATTTAACAAATCATATCTTATTTTAGATCGGTTGATAAAAGGTTAGGCTTTATTGACAGGTTAAGCAGGGACTCAGGGACTACTCTGTAATGATCCTGTTTCTTCACTAGATGGTGCTTGTGAGCCAAAGAGAAGAAAAAATGGAGTTTATGGTTTATTCACTTAAGGGGAAACCAGAAATTTGTGAATTAAATGGAACAAGGCAATGAAAAATCAGAACAATTTTAAGGCAGCCCTTTATAGTTAAGTTAAAGTACTTGGGGAAAACTTCATCTTTTTTTCTGGTAAAAAATGTTAAAGTCTTGGAAGAAAAAAATTATTAAGGCCATCTACTTCTGAATGTTTTGTGGGTTGTCTAAGCATAGTGAATTAAGAGACTCTCTTTAATTTCAAAATACAGTGTTAATCTTCAGCTGGAAGAAACCCATTTGAATTGTTTCTAGCATGAGAACATAGCTTCTTTTCCTAAGTTATTTTGTGAAATGGGTCATTGCCAGATTTTCAGTGCTGTCTGATACACAACCTTCCTTTACCTTCATTCAGGACCATTGTATACAGCATAAAAGGAAAAGTTTTTGGACCCATGATACTTCAGTTTAAACACTAGATCTGCCTCTGGCTAGCTGTGGAATCTGGCTGTGTGGTCCTGGTACTTCTCTAACCTTCTTTTCATCTTAAAAAATGAGGTGGCTTAGTTCCCATCTGAAGAGATTGTTGAGAATTAATATATGCAGAAGACTTAGAATGGTGACTGGCACTCAGTGTAGGTACTCAGAAAATGTTGGACATCATGAAGGTTTTCATTATGTTTCACTTACTAAGATGATTAATATATTCCTAGTTATGAAACAATTGGGAGAAATACCAATTTAAGTTAATGTTTCTTTCTTTCCTTTCTCTCATTCTAATATTTAAACCTATTGTTACTTTGCCTGTGAAACTGACTTTATGTTTTAATCAGTATTGCTTTTATTAGAGGCACTTACATTCTAATGGTGGACTTTGGGGTAGCCTAGCTTCTGAACTGGAAGAAATTAGTTTGGTTTTACATTATAGTTCCTGGGACTGAGATACTGCAGTGACTGACAGGAACCTTCTATCAGTGGAATTTCTGTTACTGACAGGTTTCTGTGAGTGGTTGGCTGATATCATTGCAGAAAAAGGAAAATGTACAAGGGAGAAATTATTTCAAAGAAATAGCCTTTCAAAATAGTGATAATATGAGTGTGAAAAGAACATAGAAGGACAAACATTTCAATAGATACATCAAAACTAAAGAAAGGTTATGCCCACAACTAAGAAGAATCATGTACAAATTCATTAGTCAAAGTTTTTGTTTATAGTTTTATTCTTAGGGTGTAGGTGGACTCCCTACACCCAAGAGAATGGGTGGGACCTCTGTCCTTTACTCTTGAATATAGAAGATGACATGAGAAAAATAAATGTTATCTTTTTTGAACACCAATGACCACAAGGCAGCCAGTATTTACCCATAGCCAACTTTTGCCAGGTTGTGGTGGTAGGAATTCTACCTGAACCATCACATTTAATCCTTACTAAACCCTCCAAAGTATCCATTATTATCATCATCCCCATTCTAAATATGAGGAAATTGGGGTTTTCCTAGATAAGTCAGTGAATGGTGGAGCTGGTATTGAAACCCAATTCTGTCTGACTCTAGAGCGTCAGTATTCAGTTGTTGTCTTGAGATGTTAATTCAAAGGAAGACATTGTTTGATTCTGGAAGTACAGGCAGAACCCTCAATAATGTGTTTCCTATTGGCTTTCCTTTTAGAGACATCAACTATTCAGCGAAAGCTATTATCCTTCATTGGTTCCCTGCCTGCCAGGCACTTAAAGAATCAAACTGTCCTTCATAATTTGGTGATGATACCACCACATATGAGCCTGTGGCTGAGAAAACCAACATCTGACAAGCAGTTCTTTCCACATTGTGTATACATGCAGATTGCTCTTTGGTTTGTGGTTCCAGCCTGTGTTGGCCAAGTCTTGCTTCTGTGTTTTGTTTTGCCACAATGTGGTTAGCTGAAGCTTACTTTGAGGAAGGCTACACTATCATTGACCTTATACACTCATTGGAGCATCCTCTGTTCTTGTCCCCAGCCATTCCTAGCTTTGTCACACCATTCTTTGGACTGTAGGACCTTCAGAGGCTTTTTGACCTCCCAGGTTTTATATTTGAGACCTGTTTAGCACATGATAGTCCATTTTCAATATGCCCAGTTCACTAGACCTGAGCTGTGTGATACACTCTTTCTAGTGAATAACAGGTCCTTGTGGTTGGTTGTTGGGTCTTCCTATTTACTCTTCTCAGGCTTGAGATAACTGTGGAACAGTAGATGGTGGCCCTGTCAAAGTTATAGGAGGGTTTGGTCACTCATCCTCCCTATTGGATAAAACTTGATTTTGTTTATGTGCTTGATTCCCCTTCCAGGGTCTATCAGTTTGTAATTCTTATCAAGTCACTTTAGGACCAATTTGCATGTAGAAGGACAGTTGGGGTCTGGGATTCAGGGTCAATGGCAGCAGTTCACGATGTCTTGGCATTTACCAGCACAGAAAGCAACTGTAGGGAACCCATCTCCACATCATTGTTCCTCTTCCTCCCTATCTCCCTTTTCCTTCTCCTCCTTTTTCCTCCTTCTTTTCCCCTCTTCCTTTCCCCCTCCATTTCCTCTTTCTAATAAGATTTTTTGACTGCATGCTACAGTCTAGGCTTTAGTCTAAGTCAGGGTTTCACAACCTCAGGACCCTTAATATTTTGGTCCAAATTATCTTGGCTTTGGAGGGCTTTCCTGTGCATGATAGGATATTAAGACCACCTCTGACTTTTATCTATATTAGCCTTCCCACCTCCATAGTGAAGGCATTCAAAAATGTCTCCACACACTACTAAATGTTTCTTGAGGGCAAAATTACCTGCAGTTGAGAACTACTGATCTAAGTGTATTATTTGATTTAATACTTAAAATGATTTCATGAAATAGGAAGAATTTTGATTTCCCATTTTAGAGGTAGAAAAATGTAAGCTTATCATGTGAGGTAATTTGCCCAGGGTCATATGAAAAGTGATTTCTGAATCAGAGATAATAATACAAATCTAACTCCAGAACCAGATGTCTTATGTAATATGCCAGACTCACTACCACTATGTTTTTGTGTTCTTTGATTTACCCAGAAACTGTTTCTTTTTATAATCTACTGTTCAAATTGAAATTATCACTTTTCAGATTTTAACTGCTTTTAATCCCTGAATATGTTGCATTTTTTGTGATCCTGTGCCTTCTACCAAGATTAACTTTGCTTCCCCTCTCCATCTAGGGAAAACGAGTTAATTCTCCTGGCCTGAGCAATACTGTGGCCCCTCTGTGGCACTAAACCTGATCACTGCTCATGTGCCTGCTCTCTTTCCAATTAGGTGCTACAGTATTTTGAATTTATAGGTGGAACATGAATGTAGCAGTAAGAGACCTTGAAAATATACAAAAGGAAAAATACAAAATTATATTCTGAGAGTTAATATATAAGAAACAAATATTACATCAGGTTAGAAATGTACAGTTACTTTAAAGAGACAGAATAATTCCCTGGATAAAAAGGTATGTAGACATATTACTCATCTTGCTTAAATCTTGACCTCTGTACTAGGTCACTCACTGTATGGATGTACAGTAGTGTCTAGATAGTAGTGGTGTTACAGACATCTTGTTTGCCTCACTTGGGCTGGGCTGTGATACTCTGTGGCCGGTCACAGTCCCTTGTGTTCTCCTCTCTTTGTTTGGGCTTTTGTACTTCATAGCCCATTTCTCTTACCCAAGTGGACTCACCTTGTACAGGCCACTGCCCTGTTGTATGTCCTACATTAGACTACCCTATTACAAGGATGTCCTTTTAACCGTGTTTAGGCTTTGACAGAACGTGTCGAATTTCTCTTCCATCTTGGTCCTCTCCTTCCTCTGGGCTGTGATTCTTATCTTGGGCAACCTCTTACTATGGTGCTCTCCTTATCACATTCCTCTCCTTATAACAAATCTCTGAATCCCCATCTTATATTCAAGAGACAGAATCCAGAGTAGAAATCGAGATTAGGGGTCAAGAAAATATAGGTGCAATTTACAGATCAGAGCTCACTTAGAAGAGAGTATAGATAGAGAACAGAAGGTTTCTTGGTCTTTCCATATTTCAAGTTTTGGAAAATAAGGAAAAACCAGCAATGAAGACTTCAGAAGAGCAGCCCTGAGGTAGTGAAAGAACTAAGAGAGAGTAGCACCTCTTAAGCCAAGGGAAGGAAGTCTTTCAAGAAGAAGAAAATAATGCTGTTGATTTAGTAGAGAGGAAAATTGGTGATACAGAAGAGAGAACGAGCAATTGCAAAAACAATGCCATTGATTAAATGACAGTAGATGGGAACCCGTACCAGTGGAGAAGGTGGCCCTGGATGGGACCATGAGCAGTTTACCATTTGTAACAGCAGAAGGGTAGAGTACATAGAGTGGTAGGTGTTGTGTGCAGAACATGCAGAAATTACTTGGATTTTATTTTCTTTCGTTTTTTTAAAAATATTTTTTATAGTTATAGACAGACACAATCTCTTTATTTTATTTATTTATTTTTATGTGGTGCTGAGGATTGAACCCAGTGCCTCACCCATGCTAGGCAAGGGCTCTACCACTGAGCCACAACCCCAGCCCTGGATTTTATTTTCTTAGTGACATTGGAACTAAAGCCAGAACTAAAAGGGAGGAGACAGGAAGAAGGTATTTGCACTTTGAAGTGCAAAGTATGGGATAGACTTCTAGGAGCACAGGATAGTGATTGACGTAGGAAATTAAAATTGCCAGACAGTATCAAGAGCCTTTTATAGCTGATGGGAAAGAAGTATAAAGTGAAATTCACTGCATGGTGGTTTACTTTTCTTTGGCCACACTGAGCTGCTCAGGCTAGGTACAGAATAGTTAAAGAGTGCATTTAGATACATTTGGAGTTTCACCAGGAATCTATGAGAAGAGCAAAGGAATTGAAAGTGTATGCAATGGAGAAGCAAGGGAATTCAGAGTGTATGTGAAGTAGTGAATTCAGTAATGGCCTTGAAACTTGAAGGTGGGTACTGAAAGAAGAGAGGGCAGGAGAAGCCTAGATAGACAGCCAAAAAGTGGTGGAGTCAATGGATTAGAAGTCCTGTATTGGTCAAAAATTGTTGATTAAGGCTATTGGAGGGGGTGAATTAGAATCACATATTATGTTGGTTGGAGAAGGAATTGCTAGGAAATTAAGATCATGGAGGTATTGGAGTAGTTGGTAATATCATCCTTATGGCTTAGACAGCTTTCTTATTATCTTTAATCTGGTAACTCCTAGTTGTCTTTTTGGATTTTGCCTTTCCTGCCATCTCCTAATTTGGCCTACTTTCTCTTTCTACTTATTACTTTTACTTTTTTCTACTTTATTACTTTCTACATATTACTTTTAATATGTATTTTTAATGGCAGCATTCACATTTTCTTGTAAAATTTTAATGTACTTGTTTTCCTAGTTCATATGCTTTATGTTTTTGTTGAGATATAGGATTTTGTCTGAGTCATCTTTAGATTCCCAATGATCAGCCACATGTCAGTTACTTAATAACTTGTGTGTGTGTGTGTGTGTGTGTGTGTGTGTGTGTTTCAAAAAATGATTAACAACCACCTAATTGAGTAGACAGCAACTCAAATCTGGGGAGTTGGGGACTATAGAATGTGAGGTTCATTCCTTTTATCCACCCACTGTGGGGGTCTTTCCAGTTCAGATTTAAAACTCATGTTCTTGGGTGCCTGTCCCTAGAGATAAGTGGGCCTTGTTTCTTCTCTTTAGTCTGAGACATGTCTTTACTTCATCTTGAGACTTCTATTAAGCTAGCCTGTTCCTCAGTCATCTGACCCTCCAGCAAAGAGCCAAACAAGATGTCAGGGCTCGCCAAAGTTTTGGACTTCTTGATTTAAGGCCGTGCCTCTCTTACTGTATTATTCTTGCTTGCTTCATGTGAGTTTAATATGTTATCTAGGGTAAATACATCTTGAAATTGTACAGTCTTTTGAAAAACTTCTCATTTTTAATATTGTTAGATCTCACATATTTATGAAGTCTGGGAAAAACATAAATGGACATGCCCTGCAAGTAGAGATGATTGTACAAAGCTGCTGATATGCCGACGCAGGGACACAATGTGAGTTCATATTCTCTTGTGACTACTCTCTGCTTTGGCTGTTATTACTGTGTCTTAACACATAAGAGGCACTCAATAAGTGCCTCTTTTTGATCATGATGCTTAATCATGCTGAGAACTCAAAAAGATTTTTAGCTCTGAGCTATTTGCTGGTTATTTTTTCAATGTCCCTTTTCTTTGTGCTCATTATTATTATGAAAAAGAATTTGCTAGTTGCTTAAATGCAGAAGTCATTCTCAAATTCTTGACAATATTAATTTTATTGAGTTGAAACAGAATATATAAGCATTCATGTATACTTTCATTATATATATGGATGTACAAACATAAGGCCCATGAACATTGTGAACAGTGGAACAAAACTATAAAGCTGACACAATAGATCCTCATTAGTTTGGTCTAAGTAAAGTGGTAGATTCTGTTGTGCTAATAAATTGGACTAATAAAAAACATACCAAGAATATTTTGGGAAAAAATATGATCTTGGTTTTGTGACTTTGAAGTACCTAAAATTACTAGGCTCTTAAACTCAGCTACCAAAACACTGCTTATAAAAGGCTCTTAGGGGTTTTCATGAAATTAATATATCAAAATATTTTTAAGAATGTTAGTCTCTTAGTAAATGGAAAAGAGTTCTTCAAATTGATTAAAAAGCCAAGTAAAATTTAACACCTTTGAAGGTTGTACATTTTTGGTAGAACATCCACTGATTTATTCATTCATCAATGATTGATTATCTGTATGTGTGCCAGGGTCTAGTTAAAGTAATATGAACTTACAAATGAGTAAGATATAACCTTTACTGACTTGGAGCTTGTATTTTTATTATTTAATAAATAATATTAACAGCTTATATGGTTATTATAATACAGAATCCTAAATAAAAATAGGTGATAGAGAATCTTGATTAAGAGTAAGGATTCTGGGCTGGGGATGTAGTTCAATGGTAGATCACTTGTAGCCCTGAGTTTGATCCCCAACACCACAAAAAAGAGGGGTTTGGGAAGAGAGAAAAAAAGAGTCAGAGTCCTAGATTCTGACTGATTCCACTTTCCCCATGTATCCTAGTTATGTGAACACCAGAAAGAACTTTCCTAAGCCTCAGTTTTCAAGTACACAATGGGGACATTAATAGTACCTTCTTAATAGGGCTGTTATTAAGATTATACTAATTAGTACATTTTAGGCACTTAGAGCTAATTGTGCATGATGAGTGCTCAATGAATCATTAACTATTATTGTAATTATCAATTGTAACTCATATGAAGTGTTATGGGAATGCCAAAGAATGAACAACCAACTAAAAGCCTGTCTATACTATTAGCTTGCTCTGTAAATTGTAAGTTTGCAGAACAATGGGTAAAAGTCAGCCTATGCAAATTATCATATGTTAGAAATGACTGTTAAGTAAACTTGTGTAATTATACTGTGAAAAATGGAATCCTTGCATCCTGTTGGTGCAAATGCAAATTAGTAAAATCTATTTTAGAAAACAGATGGAGATTGCTCACAAAATTAAAATAGAACTATCATATGACTCAGTAATCCAATATGAAATCATTATGTCAGAGAGGTATCTGCACTCCTATGTTTATATTTATTTTTTTATTTTCATATTTAATTTATTTGTTCTATTTAGGCTTACATGATAAGAGAGTGCAATTTGATTCATTGTATATAGAGGATAACATATCAATTCTCTAGTTGTAAGTTGTATAGAATCAAAACATATATGCAGTCATACATAAAGTTAGGGCTATGGTTACCATCATATTCCACCACCCTTACTGTCTGCATGCACCCTCCCCACTTATACCCCTGTGAACCGAGTTCCACCATTGTTCCTGTGTCCTTCCCCACATTATGGATCAGCATCCGCTTATCAACGAGTACATTCGGCATTTGGTTTTCTGAGATTGGCTTACTTCACTTAGCATGATATTCTCCAACTCCATCCATTTACCTGCAAATGCCATAATTTTATTCTCTTTTATTGCTGAATAATATTCCATTGTGTATATATACCACAGTTTCTTTATCCAGTCATCTATCAAAGGGCATCTAGGTTGGTTCCACAGTGAATTGAGCTGCTATAAACACTGAAGTGGCTGCAGCACTGTGGTTTGCTGTTTTTAAGTCTTCTGGGTATAGACTGAGGAGTGGTTTAGCAGGCTCAAATGGTGGTTCCATTCCAAGTTTTCTAAGGAATCTCCATACTGCTTTCCAGATTGGTTGTACCAATTTGCAGTTCCACCAGCAATGTATGAGCGTGTCTTTTCCCTCACAACCTGGGCAACACTTATTGTTGTTTGTATTCTTGATAATTGCCATTTGGACTGGCATGAGATGAAATCTTAGTGTAGTTTTGATTTGCATTTCTCTGACTGCTAGAGATGTTGAACATTTTTTCATATGTCTGTTGATGAATTGTATATCTTCTGTGAAGTTTGTGTTCAGCTATTTGGCTCATTTATTGATTGGGTTGTTAGATTTTTTGGTGTTAAGCTTTTTGAGTTCTTTATATATCCTGGAGATGAGTGCTGTATCGGATGTGTGTGTGGCAAAGATTTGTTCCCAGAATGTCGGCTCTCTGTTCGCTTCATTGATTATTTCTTTTGCTGAGAAGGAGCTTTTTAGTTTGAATCCGTCCCATTTGTTGATTCTTGATTTTACTTGTGCTATAGGAGTCTTGTTAAGGAAGTATGGTCCTAATCCGACATGATGACATGATTTGGGCCTATTTTTTCTTCTATTAGGTGTTGGGTCTCTGGTCTGATTTCCAGGTCCTTGATCCACTTTGAGTTGAATTTTGTGCATGGTGAGACATAGGAGTTTAGTTTCAATTTGTTGCATATGGATTTCCAGGTTTCCCAGCACCATTTGTTGAACAGGCTATCTTTTCTCCAGTGTACGAGTTTGGCTCCTTTATCTAGTATAAGGTAACTGTATGTAAGTGGGTTTGTCTCTGTGTCTTCTATTCTATACCATTGGTCTCCATGTCTATTTTGGTGCCAGTACTATGCCGTTTTTGTCACTATAGCTTTGTAGTATAATCTGAGGTCTGGTATTGTGATGCCTCCTGCTTCATTCTTCTTGCTAAGGATTGCTTTGGCTATCCTGGGTCTCTTATTTTTCCAAATGAATTTCATGATTGCCTTTTCTATTTCTATAAGGAATGACGTTGGGATTTTAATTGGCATTGCATTGACTGTATATAGTGCTTTGGGAAGTATGGCTATTTTGACAATATTGATTCTGCCTATCCAGGAGCATGGGAGATTATTCCATCTTCTAAGGTCTTCTTCAATTTCTTTCTTCAGTGTCTTGTAGTTTGCATTGTAGAGGTCTTTCACCTTTTTTGTTAAATTGATTCTCATGTATTTTATTTTTTTGAGGCTATTGTGAATGGGATAGTTTTCCTAATTTCTCTTTCAGAGGGTTTATCACTGATGTATAGAAATGCAATTGAGTTGTGAGTGTTGATTTTATATCCTGCTACTTTGCCGAAATCATTTATTAATTCTAAAAGTTTTCTGGTAGAATTTTTTAGATCCTCTAAGTGTAGAATCATGTCATCCAGAAATAATGATAGTTTGAGTTCTTCTTTTCCGATTTGTATCCCTTTAATTTCTTTTGTCTGTCTAATTGCTCTGGCTAGTGTTTCAAGGACTATGTTGAATAGCAGTGGTGAGAGAGGGCATCCCTATCTAGTTCCCCTTTTCAGAGGGAATGATTCCAATTTTGCTCCATTTAGGATGATATTGGCCTTGGGTTTAGCATAGATAGCTTTTACAAAGTTGAGGAATGTTCCTACTATCCCAAGTTTTTCTAATGTTTTTTTTTTTTAAAGATTTTTTTTTTATTTGTAGATGAACACAATGTCTTTATTTTATTGCTTTGTATGTGGTGCTGAGGATCGAACCCAGGGCCTCACACATGCGAGGCAAGCGCTCTACCACTGAGCTATAATCCCAGCCCTTTTTCTAGTGTTTTGAGCATAAAAGGGTGTTGTATTTTGTCAAATGCCTTCTCTGCATTGATTGACAAAATCATATGATTCTTATCTTTAAGTCTATTGATGTGATGTATTATGTTAATTGATTTCCGTATGTTGAACCAACCTTGCATCCCTGGGATGAACCCCATTTGATCATGGTGCACTATTTTTTTGATATGTTTTGTATGTGATTTGCCAGAATTTTATTGAGAATTTTTGCATCTATGTTCATCAGGGATATTGGTCTGAAGTTTTCTTTCTTTGATGTGTCTCTGTCTGGTTTTGGAATCAGGGTGACACTTGCCTCATAGAATGAGTTTGGAAGGGTTCTCTCCTTTTCTCTTTCATGAAATAGTTTGAGGAGAATTGCTATTAGTTCTTCTTTGGAGGTCTTGTAGAACTAGCTGAGAATCCATCTGGATCTGGGCTTTTCTTGGTTGGAAGGCTCTTGATGGCATCGTCTATTTCCTTGCTTGAAATTGATCTGTTTAAATTATGTATGTCCTCTTGGTTCAGTTTGGGTAGGTCATATGCCTCTAGAAATTTGTCGGTGTCTTCAGGGTTTTCTATTTTACTGGAGTATAAATTTTCAAAATAGTTTCTAATTATCCTCTGTATTTCAGTAGTGTCTGTCGTGACATTTCCTTTATCATCACGAATTCTAGTAATTTGGTTTTTCTCCCTCCTCGTTTTCATTAGGGTGGCTAAGCGTTTGTCAATTTTGTTTATTTTTTCAAAGAACCAGCTTTTTGTTTTGTCAATTTTTTGAATTGTTTCTTTTGTTTCAATTTCATTGATTTCATCCCTAATTTTGATTATTTCCTGTCTTCTACTTCTTTGGGTGTTAATTTGTTCTTCCTTTTCTAATAGTTTGAGACGAAGAGTCAATTCAATTATTTGTTGACTTTTACGTCTTCTAATGAATGAGTTTAGTGCTGTGAACTGTTAGCAGTGCCTTCATGGCATCCTAGAGATTTTGATATGTTGTATTGGAATTTTCATTTGCCTCTAAGAATTTCTTTTATCTCCTCCTTGATGTCTTCTGTTTTCCATGCATCATTCAATAGCATATTATTTAGTTTCCAGGTGATGGAGAAGTTTCTGTTTTTTAATCTGTCATTGATTTGTAATTTTATTCCATTGTGGTCTGATAGGATGCAGGGTAGAATCTCTATTTTTTTGTATTTACTAAGACTGGCTTTGTGACATAACATATGATCTATTTTGGAAAAAGATCCATGTGCAGCTGAGAAAAAAGTGTATTTGTTTGTTGATGGATGGAACACTCTGTATATGTCTGTTAAGTCTAAATTATTGATAGTTTCATTGAGGTCTATGGTTTCTTTATTAAGTTTTTGTTTGGAAGATCTATAGAATGGTGAGAGAGCTGTGTTAAAGTCTCCAAGTATTATTGTGTTGTTGTCTATTTGATTCTTGTATTTGAGAAGGGTTTGTTTGACATACGTAGAAGCCCCATTATTTAGGGCATAGATATTTATGATTGTTATGTCTTGTTGATGTTTGATTCCCTAGAGAAGTATGAAATGCCTTTCTTTATCATTTTTACCATCTTTGGTTTGAAGTCCACTTTATTTGATATGAGGATGGAAACTCCTGCTTGTTTGTAGGATCCATGTGAGTGATATGTTTTTTCCCACCCTTTCACTTTCAGTCTGTGGATGTCTTTTCCTGTGAGATGAGTATCTTGAAGACAGCATATTATTGAGTCTTTTTTTAAAATCCAGTCTGTCAGCCTATGTCCTTTAATTGGTGCATTTAGGCCATTTACATTCAGGGTTATTATTGAGATATGATTTGTAATTCCGGTCATTTTGGTTTGTTTTTGGTTTTTACCTTGAATTGTTTTCTCTTTTGAATGGTCTTTCCTTTAGTGTAGTTCCTCTCTTTGTAAATTTTCATTGTTGGTTATGATTTTCTCCTCGTGGAATATTTTGCCAAGAATGCTGTGTAGTGCAGGCTTTCTTGCTGTAAATTCTTTTAACTTTTGTTTATCATGGAAGGTTTTTATTTTGTCATCAAATCTGAAGGTCAATTTTGCTGGATATAGGATTCTTGGTTGGCATCCATTGTCTTTCAGGGCTTGGAATATGTTATTCCATCATCTCCTGGCTTTTAGTGTCTGGGTTGAAAAATCTTCTGAGATACAAATTGGTCCCCCCTTATAAGTAATCAGGTTCCTCTCCCTTGCAGCCTTTAAAATTCTATCCTTATTCTGTATGTTGGGCATTTTC